>VXBC01003466.1:19978-78653 GCA_013399945.1 Ploceus nigricollis | reverse complement strand
CGGGGCAGCGCGGGGAGCGCTGGCGCAGAGGCGGGGGGTGAGCCGGGGGGGGAGCCGGGGTTGCTGGCCGGAGCCGGCTGCCAGAGGGACAGATCGTGCTTGGCGGGAGCGCGGATAGGGCGGCCAGCCGGGCGTGGGGCCGGGAGAGCGCCCGGACACCCCGCGCCCGCTGCCAAAGCAGGAGGAGCGCCCGGCGCTCCCGGGAAGGGCCGCTCCCGGAACCCGCGCCGGGGCCTCGCCTGCTGGAGGCCGTAATAAACGTGCGTCAAGCAGTCCAACGTTCGGCACTCGTTCGGCAATCTGGCCTTTAGAGAACCTTTAAAAAAACCCTTTTTATTTTATAAACGCTGTTAACTACTCTGTAGAAAGGGATTTTGGCTGCTGGCACAGATTGGTCTTGAGCCTGCTGAAGCAGGAGTTTTAAACTTTGAGGGTGCCAAGTGCCTTTCTGTTGACCACCTTTGCAGGCAGCTTCTAGTTACCAGCCAGACTCCCTCAGTCTGCTCTCTAGCAAAGCATGTGGAGGTTCCACACAGTAAATCACTTTAAAGTGAACGCATTGATAGGAGGAATAAGAGTGAGATACCCTTTTTATTGGTGCTGTAGAAAGGGCCGTGGGGGTCCTGGCCANTGGGCAGGGGCACCTTCTGCTAGACTCTGCATCTATGATACCTGAACTCTTTCCTTTCTCTTTTCCCTCTAGTTAAGGTATTGGTTCTTCAAATACACATCACTAATCCATTACAAGGGCAAAGGTATGTTACTAAAAGGAGTATTTGAATCATAATGAACACTTCTGTTTGGAGGATGTGCCCGACCACCTTGGCCGGTCCAGCGCCAGGGACAGCGCTCCCTGCACTCAGCTGTACCACTGACGGGCCGCCTCTCGCACACTGAGGCGCTGCTGCGCCCTGTCCCACGGGCAGCCGCGTCCCGGCCGGGAGCCCTGAGCCGCCCGCTGGGCCCCCCGCCNCAATGGGGTGGCCTCACCTTGAATGTTGTGCGCAGTTTTGGGTGCCACAATATAAGGAAGATAGTTAAGTATCAGAGAGTGTCCAAAGGAAGATTTTGAAGATGGTGAGGAGTCTAGAGGAGAAGCCGTATGAGGAGTAGTCTGTTCAGCCTGGAGGAGACTGAGGGGAGACCTCATTGCAGTCTGCAATTTCCTCATGAGGGGAAACAGAAGGGCGGGCACTGATCTCTTCTCTGGTGAGCAGTGAGAGAATCCAAGGGAATGGCCTGAAGCTGTAAAGTTGTGTCAGGAGAGGTTTAAGCTGGATATCAGAAAAAAGGTTTCTCAACCAAAGGATGGTTGAGCCCTAGAACAGGCTCCCCAGAGAAGTGGTCACAGCATCAGCCTGACAAAGTTAAAGAAGCGTTTTAGACAACACTCTTGGGCAACACAGTGTGACTCTTGGGGATGGCCCTGTGCATGCAGGGCCAGGAGTTGGACTTGGGTGATCCCTATGGGTCCCTTCCAACTCAGGATATTCTATGATTCTCTCTGGGGCATACAAGTGCCATTCTGTAGCCTGGTTATTAGGACAGCAGGTGGTATTTTGGTGTCAGTGCCTCCTCCTTGACTAGTTACTGAGTGGAAGCCAGGTTCTATCTTTTATATATTATTCACTTTCTCACCCAATTACCATTCAATATTTCTATTCCACCTATAACACTGGGTAGGATTGTTGCAAAACAACATATATAAATATGTATATGTAAATATATATAAAAATTTTCTTAAGAAAGGATGTTCTTTGATGTTTGCTCTTTGCTTTTAAGCCTAATCAACAAGAAGGGATATTCAATCTGTGAGCAGATAACAGCTAACAAGCAAGCTCTAAGTGATGTCCAGGTGTTAGAAAAACAAATTACTTGGTAGAATTGCCTTGTTAGGGTTTAGGGCTTGAAATGCTTCAATGATCTCAGACTTAGGGGAAGGTTAACTAAGCTTGGGGAAAAGGATGTACCACTGACAGTGGACACAAAGAATGTGGAATTTACAGGCCACAAAGACATCTGGCAGAACTCCCAAGATAAAGTAGCAACTAATAAACCCAACCCAGTGATTGTACTGCAATCAGCTCTGACTGGGTAAATTATAATTCCAACAGGGGGAGATTGTGACCACTGGCTCACAGACCACTGACCCCAAAGAAGAGAAAGACTGAGCATAGGACTAATTAGCATGAGAAGCAAGAGACTCATTAACCAATAAAAGAATACCAGTTAATAAGAGAACTATGTAACTTGTAGCCAATGAATACTAATTCCTTTGTTTGCTAAATTCTATAAATAGTAAAAAGTTCTGATAATTAGTGTGTGTCATTTGTGCAATACCACTGATTGTGCAACTCTGAAATAAATAATCAATGTCTTTCTTAACTGTGTCATTATTGGCTTGTTGCACACTGGGTAAAAAATCCAATTTTGGCAGAGAAGGTTGCTCAGCATTTGAGACAGTAGCTCCTGCTTTCTATAAGTTACCATTTTAGAGACTGAATTAAGTATTCCATTGCTTTTTTCAGGTTCTACTTTTTGTTTGTTTAGGCACACACATTCAACATCAATAGACTCGTGCTGAATCAAGATTTTTAACTGTTACTCTAAGAGGAAGAATGTCTTCCTGTATGTCGCAGTCGTAGTCTGCCAGGCCCATTAGGTTTTCTTCCTAGCTTATAGCAGAACCCTGAATCAAAAACTTACTACAAAAATAAACACCATTGTCACAATTCAAATCTAGGCAAAAAAAAGATAGCAAAATGCAGATTTATTTCATAGCTTCATTACAAATGTATTTACTTCCTGCTCAGCTGAAAATAAATTGGAACATACCATTGGCAATCTAAGTGATTAATACTACATAAAAAAAGTTCAGCTCAGAAATCACAAGCTACCAGTTTCAGTACCTGTAGGGATTTTTCCTAACAAAAATACTTATTTTAAAAAGCCCTGAACCACTTGACTTGTATCATCACTGACACACACTGAACACCCATGCCACAACACAGCAGTGCAACTTTCTAACACAAGGTAATCAGTCCTCCAATGC
The DNA here is from genome assembly GCA_013399945.1 of Ploceus nigricollis. Lineage (NCBI taxonomy): Eukaryota > Metazoa > Chordata > Aves > Passeriformes > Ploceidae > Ploceus > Ploceus nigricollis. Next base: position 75,601 of record VXBC01003466.1, on the reverse strand, counting down.
TCAATAGTCCATGCAGCTGTGCACATCCTCTTCCTTGGAGAGATATACAGTCCTTTTTCTTTAAAGCACAGGATTCAAGTTGCTGTGTTTATAACATTACACCTATGTACAACCACTTCACATTATTGTGGAGCCCAGCACAGTCTGAAGTGCCCTTTACTAGTGGCACCTGCTACTTAGGGTGTTCCATGACACAAATTTGGCTCCCTCAGCTTTTATGTTGCAGAAATCCAGCCATGTGATCTCACTTTTGCTCCTAGCAAAAAAATTTAGTCTTTTTGTGTTAAACGTGCCCTCATTAACCCACATCTGGTAGAGACACGCCAAGAGCTGTGGAAGGGAGCACTATTCAGTGAAAGGGCCAAGTTGAGAAGCACATGGGAATCTACATGTAATGACAGGTATGTGAATGTACCAATACTCATGTGAAATATGGGACACAGGCAGGAACCAGCAAATAAATATCAGAAGATAGCAAAACAAAAAAACCTCACCATAGTGAAACACACAGTGCTATCACATTTAACATTCTAACACCTACAGCTTGAAATAGGAACTGGAACTTAAGGGAAAAATACAAATCTCATTGTTGTGAATTTAAGGAAAAAATATAAATCTCACTGTTGCAAATGTACAGTTGCTTTAGAATTGCTTTTTAAAATAGTAGTGAAGGACACCAAAATTCAATTCAATAAGAAGTTGTTACTGTTCATTACAGAAACATAAACAAGCTAGCAATGAATCACACTGGACACGAATGTTCTGTTTTCATACACAGGGATTTGTTGTTCAATGCTTTATCAGCCATGTAAATTTATCAAAATTAATTTGTTTTCTCCCACTCCCTCATCCAGCTACTCTCTGTCTCTCAAGGCAAGTACCTGCCAGTTTGCTTCAATGCCAATCTTTTAACATTCTTAGCATCAATAATGTATGAGAATGCTAGAGGGACCAGATTACTTCATGTATGGGACCAGATTACTTCAACTGAAAGCAGCAGTGAGATTTTTCTTCGTGTATATGAGCTGATCACCTTAGTTACCCTTTGAAGTTAGTGAAGACAAGTATCTCCTTCAAGTATGACTTCTCACATCCTAAAGATGGTTTTTTTTCCCCAATGACTATACAGAGAAACTAGGATGAACAGCTTATATACAGGTATCTGACATATGAAGGAAAAAGTTCCCAGTGAATAGGCCAAATATTTTTAACAAACCATTCAAAAGTATTGTAGATTTTTATTTCTTAGTGCCCATAAACACACACACAACCCACATCTCTAAAGTTTAAATACTATGAAATTAAATAACAGGAAACTTCATGTACATGTCATTGGTGTAGACACAATAGAGACATACAATTAGGGAACTCCACTGGACGTTTTTGGTGAAAAGAGACTAACATCCATAGCAGTCATTGTGACTATTTTCTTGACTCTGGTCTGTGCATTAAATCATTCTGTTTCTCTTCTCCGAACTGTATTTGAACAAGTAATCATTCTCCAAAAAAAAAAAAAAAAGAAGAACATTCTCAAAAAAAAAAAAAAAGAAGAAGAAGAAAAAAAGGCTTTGTAATTTCCCTAGAGAATCAAACAGGCCAGCTGATAAGGAAACTTTAATCTTCTAGAATTAGCGATGGGAAAAAAAATTCAGCATGCTGGAAAGATAGGCTATATTTGTAACTACAGTTATGTACAAGCCTACTTTTTCTTCATCTTTTTCTCTTTGAAGTGTTCTGCACTGTTCCAGGAGTCAGTTATGAGGTATGAAAAACCAATAAAAAGGTTAACATTATAACCATTTTAATAAAAGCCAGTGCACTGTTTGCACTTTCAAAATATTTCTGAAAATAAAGTAAAAAAATATTTAGTATTCTTAAAAGTCTTAAGAAGTTTTTATTACAAAAGCAGTCATCTTTGTGGCTTCTTTCGAACACAATTCTGCCTCAACATTAAACTCAGACGTATGGGTATGCTTCATATTACCATCATACAAGTAATGACATTGAATTTCTATAGCAGTAAATATTATATAAAACAAATAAACCCTCACAAAAATATATACAGGTAGCCAGAAAGCTAATCAAGAAGAAATGATGTTGTCTTACTTTGAAAAGTAAACACTATTTTCAAATACTAACAAAACGTCCAATTTGTTTGTCTGTCTCTTCTGTCTTAAGACTCTTGAATGGAAGGACTTCTACAGAGGAATTTCTACAACTTCGGTTTATAATGACCTAGAAAAAATTAATCCCTCATACATAATATTGATCTAGTGGATGTCTTTAAAGTTGATATGGAAAGCAACGGGGAAAACTACACATGTGAACTTTATGATGAGAATAATAATTTAAACTTAGGATGTCATATTCCAAATATACAGAAAAGACCTGATTATAGTAAACATATTTATCTTCTGCTATAAATTAGCTCATCCAGACAGATCCCTACTCTTTAATTCCTCATGACTGAAGAAGCTACAGGTTTTCTCTATTTGATGAATAGTAGGCTATGTATGGAAAGCCTTAAGAACCTGCTGCTTGTACTGAAGGGTGTATCTGTTTCAGCACCTTTCATATACAAGAGTTGGTACTAAGCTATGCTGGTCATTGGAAGATGATTAGCCATACTGGTGCAGTGTTCTGCTTGCCAGATACTTATCAAAGAGCATGATTGGATCATATTCAGAAACAAATTTCTGAAATCTTTGTCCAGAATCCAGAAGAAATGGAAACAATTGCCACATAGGCTTTGTACCCTATGTGAACTAATTAGTCCTGCTGAGATAAAGGCTATATTTGCAGGAGAGGAGCACACATACATGCCTCTGGCACCACAACTAAAACCAGTATGTAGCCATGTTAGTTTGTTCAAAGCCAAATTGGTGGACAGCACCACACTGCCACAGCCTTGCTGGCTAGATCTACAGTTAGTGTGGCAAAAATAATACACTAAAGTACCTGCACGACTTGTAGTACCCGAGCTAGCTTTGATCATACTGTGCTGATCAATTTCTCCTAGGGGACATGGATGGCAAGAATAAAGGAATATGAAAAGACAGGTAAAGTTCCCCAGCTTTCATATCCAATAACAAACTTCCAATCTTAAACAAACAAACAAACAAAACTAAACATCTCAAAAAAAACCCAAAGAAACTGGAAAAACCAACCACCAGCAAATAAACAGACATGTTACTACTTCCTGAAGCAGGAATGTAAATATACAGTACATGACAAACAACTCTGGACAGCCAGAGTTCAAATGTGTATTAAAGCATAGCCCCTTTTGAGAGGTAACATGGTATCAACATAAACCACCTCTGAATCATCCCACATCAATGTGCTCAGTTTATGCATTAACAGCTATGCTTATTTATCTGCCCCTTCAGCAAACACACAAGTCATGGGAGACAAAGGTGAAGCCAAGTTCTTTCAGGTAACAGATCAACAGCCAAGGTCAGGTCTTCTGCACAGTTACTGTTCCACAGAAATTCCATCTTTATTCCCCAGCAGTATAGGAGCTGAAAGGTGTAATGTCCTTAACCAGAAAGCACTGAATTGCCTGAGAACACAGCAATTAGCTCCTACTGATACTATACTGTATTTAAACCACTGACCTGCCACAGGAGCTAAAGCAATTCTGACTTCTTGTCCTCTGTGGTAGATGAGGCTGCCTGCAAGAATAGAAACTCTACCTGACTCCTCTGTTGCCTCACCTTCTTTTCATTAGCTGCTTGCTAAAATCTCCATCTTAATCTAACAGTATTTTCTACACTCAAGCATAACTGAGCAGTACACTGCCTGACAGACATTTATGGTCAAATCTTTGCCCTTATTTACTCCTGTACAAATCTGACACTTCACAAGCTGGAGACAGAAATGAGCATAAGGGCTTAACTCAAATTATATGAGTAGATGTGCTGATGTGCTCCAGCACTGATGTGCTGGAGAGAATTCATTCTTCTACTGGCTCTGCAGGACTGGCACTGGAAGGCAGTAATAAAACTGAAGTGGACAGATATTTTTCATACTTGAAAAGATCAGGATTTAAACAGGAAATTGCACTTTTAAGTATCACTTTCAGAAATAAAACTGCCTCCTGCTATTCATCCCACTACTAAAAAGTCAGGTGAAGATATCAAATTACACGTGTATGCTGTGAAATTCCATCTGCATTGCTTTCATATACCTATAAAAATCTTCTAATGGACTTTAAAAGCAGTTCAAGTAAAAATAAAACGATCCCTCAAGCTGAAATGTTAGGATCTGTAGGAGAGCAAGACTGGACATTCAAGTGTGTGGTGCTGGTGGTGTTGTTAAACAGAAATGATGACTGAAGCTGTTACATGGGTACATGGTCAAAAGTACCCATGTAACAGTAGTCATAAACAGCATGCACAGGCAACCTGAAAAGGAACATCAGGCACCGCCTTTCTTTTGCAACTGCTCCAGTTTTCTTCTTAAGAGGTTGTAGTTTTCCTTGGTTCCCGGTGCCATGGGATCAAGCTTCAGAGAGACTTCATAGTGCTTCTTCGCCAAGTCAAGGTTTCCCCAGCGATGATAAAGCACAGCTGGAACATCAATGGGGAATTTCATTAGCAATATTGTTGAATAACGTACAATCTTGCCAATCACTTGGAGAACAACATTGAGGTATTTGTTTCCAGTGAGGGTCTGTCACTGGCTGGTGGCACAGTAGCTGCTTGTTCTGTTGCCAAATGCAGGAGCAAAGCCTGGGAGCAGAACTGGCATGGGAATGATGAAGGAATGAATTACAATGGAGCCATAAATGGCAGCTCTTATCTGGTGAGCTCATTGCGGGTTACAAGCATAGCATAAATGAACCAATGAACCAATTTGCAGACACTAAAGCGCAGCTACCTCTGGGCTGGATTTTGCAGCCCTCTTGATGTGTCATATTGTGTGACAACTTTTCTGGCTTTAGTGCCCTGTTCTTCTGGCTGGCAGTTTTTCTAGAAAGTAAAATAGAAATCTGCCCAGCAGGAAGAAGGCTCAAAAGGTTGCTTTTTCTTTTTAAACACAGTGAATATGAAGCAAATAAACAATATAGCCGATAAGATTTAGAAAGGCTCTTACCCAAATTACCGTGATAACTGGCAGCATTTGGATTGGCTTTAATTGCCTTGAGGAACAAAGCTTCAGATTCCTGAATAATTTAAAATAACAAGTCATCAGGAAAGTCCATTCTCATATATATAAAACAATGCCAATTTTACCCACCACTGTAATTACAAACCCTCCAAAACTATGCCATATCTATATGATACCACCATATAAATACCCTGAGCCTGCCTGATCCTGTAGCTCAGGTGGCTACAGCCCCCTGAAACCAGTAAAATGCTGCAAATAAATGCCATGTTTTCATAGGCTGCTGTTATTTTAGCAGAAATTTATTAAGCACTAGTGAAGTTTGCTCTTTACCTAAAGTACCTTTTTTTAAATGGTTATAATATTTTCAAACATTACCTGCTGAAGTTTTCCCTACTTATGTGATCAAATGAAGGAAATGTAATTTGGTATCTAAGCAAACTGCTTATAGACACATTTCCTTTTACAATAGTTTTAGCATTAAAAATAGGGGCATTCCAGTAAGTCCCTTTCAAACAGATGTTTCAGTTTGGTTCCCCATGAAGAGTAGCTGAGTACCTTTTACTTAAAAAAACATGCCAAATCATATCATGCCATGCAACATCCTTCAGATTTTCCTCACCAGTTATCTTCTCTGTTTTACTGCTTGCAATGTGTGCTCTTAAGACTCTTGATATCTGAGTACTTCTTAGAAAACCTCAGCTCTCTTGCCTAATATTCAGAGAATAATTTACCACTAAATTTATTCTCTAATTAAAACAATTATATTTTTCCAAACTAGCTGCTAATATTGATACTTTTTTTAACCAGAGCATATTTCCTGTAGAAGTTTAAAAAGTCACACCCCGCCCAATCCAAATGGAGCGTATTTACTCACTAGCATGCAAGTTTAGATACTTGAGAGCAAATTTTACATAGATTTCTATGCTGTGCTGTGCTTTAGGGAAAGTTGTTCATTAGTTCCAATGCAAATGACCTGAAGATAAAATTACCTCAATGTGGTAGGCTTCCATCTGAATGCACATACTTGCTGTCTGAGGTATGTGAGAACACTAACATGGAGAAAAGTCCTTTCCTTTGTGCTAAGCTTTCACTGCTTAAAATAAAACACAGCCTCTACTGAAAAAGAAAACCTGTCAGCCAGATTTTTGGTTCTACCATCTTCTCATGTCAAGCATGAAATAACTCTCTGTAAGGGTCCCTTCAGGGGAAAAGAAATTTCTGATGTCAAGATTGAGTCACTCAGCTCTGAGTGACTTAAGAGCCTCCCATATGTCCAAATTCGAACCCGAACTAAAAGCATTGCTGAGCACAGCTGAGGCTGCCATTCTCAAGCCAGGAGAGACTCATGCGGAAAGTGCCTTCATCTCCACAGGTCAAGGAAATTACAAACCCCAGGGCTCTCTGAGCTAGTCCAGTGGAGGGCTATAAAGATGATGATGGGAGTGGAGCATCTCTTATGAGGAAAGGCAGAAGGAGCTGGGCCTGCTCAGCCTCAAGAAGAGATGACTGAGAGGGGACCTCACAGATGTCTAAGCATCTGAAGAGAAGGTGCCAAAAGGATGGATCCAGGCTCTTCTCATTCATGCCATGCAACAGCACAAGAGGCAACGAGCCGAAACTGATGTGTTGCTGCAGACCCCCAGCTGGGTAATAATTAGCACTGATGCCATGATTCAGAAGGCTGATCAATTGCTTTATTATTATATCATCTTATAGTAAATTTTACTATACTTATATTACACTATATTACAATAGCAAGACCTCTCACTAACTAACAACTACTAACTAGAAACCCGGGGACTCTCTCTCCTGAGAGACCCGACACAGCTGTGGATCCAATAGGTCAGTGAATCCAAACACCATCACCAGGATCCAATCAAGCAATCACCTTGGGTGATTCTTGAATCTTCAGAACACATTCCACATGAGCACAACAACAAGCAGAGATAATAATTGTTTTGATTCTCCTCTCTGCTTCTCTCAGAAAAAATCCTGAGAAAGCCTGTGCCTGCTCCCTGTGGCCAGAGAGCTGCTGCCACACTGATGGCAGTTGAAGTTCCACCTGAACATGAGGAAGAACTTCTTTACTATGCAGGTGACAGAGCACTGGAACAGATTGACCAGAGAAATTGTGCAGTATCCTTCCCTGGAGATATTCAAAACTTGCTTGGACACGAATCTGCGCAACCTGCTCTAGGTGAACCTGCTCTAGCAGGGGGTTGGATGAGACAATCTCCAGAGGTCCCCTCCAACCCCAACTATTCTGTGATTCTGATTTTGTTTCAGGACAAGGAATATTTGGATAGGAGTTAATAAGGGGAACCAGATGCCTGCAAATTTACCTCCATAGTGCAAGTTTTAGCATTGCTTTCCTATAGCATGAGCAGTCGCTCCAGCGTTCTCATATCCAGACTATTAAAGTTCCTGGATGCATTGGTCTTTTTGAAACCCATACTGTTTAGTGATTTCATTCATATTTTGGATGATGGGACTGAATGCAGTTTCAAAACTTTACAGACAGCACCTAAGAGGAGGGAGAAGTACATTGGAAGGGAGAACAGCTATTTTGAGGGACCTGGACAAGGCAGAGAAACAGACTAGCAGGAATCACAGAATGGTGATTGGATGGAATAGACCTCTGGTGGCCATGTGGTTTTGATAAGTACTTCTGAGACCACACCTGGAGAATGTGTTAAGGCTGGGGGTCTCCATTACAAGAAAGACACAGACATACTCCAGTGAGTCCTGCAGAGAGCCACCAAAATGGTACAGGGCTGAAGCAGAAGATGTGCTAAGACCAACTGAGAGAACTGGATCTTTTCAGCCTTCAGGAGAGATGAAGGTGCTGCCTACAACTACCTGATAATACAGAGAAGATGGAAACAGACTCTTCTCACTTGTCTGTGAGATGGGATGAGACATAATGGATGCAAACTGGCATACAAGAAATTCCAATTAAAGGAAATGTAAATTTTTTTTAATCATAAAGTTGGTCAAGCATTGAGAGATGCTGTCCAGAGAGGTTACAGAATCTCTATCATAGACAGAGATATTCAGGATTCAACTGGAACTGGCACTGGTTTGGGTTAGGGGTTGGACTAGATGACCTCTAGATGTCATTTCCAGGCAAAATTATTCTATGATTTCCATGTTTCTCAGTCACCTGAGAAACATACTGAGACTAAAAAATTTGGCAAGTGGTGCAAGATAACCTCCTCTTTTCATACAACTCTCAAATCCTAAAAATCAACAGTGGATTGGCAGTTGAAAGCATGGAGTAATTTCAAGTCCCACAAAGATGTGTTTTTTCCCACTCCAAATTTTAGCATTTTGGTCTAGTAAATCTCTTTTTTCCTCACTGGTCAGGTTAACAGCAATCAAAATGAAGGATATGCAGACCATTTAAATCAGCCTTAGGCCTAAAAGTTGCCACCTACACAGAGGAGGAGCACCTAATTTACAGACTTGCATCCTTTCACTGCTGAAGGACAATGGGGCAACACATGCAATGTGCTTCCAGATAATTTAATGAAATAGATATTCAATAGCTGGCTGCCATTACCATACATCTTCAGCTCCATGCTGAGAATATTTTTATCACCACTACTTTGCTCAGCAGCTAGTAGAAGCATAGTGGTTGTTTAAAGGCTATTTAAGGTGCATCATATTCTTATTACTGTGGATATATGGAGTAAATATACATTCCAGTACATCAGTGGTATTTCAAATTGCTGCATCTTGCCAAATCTTCAAGTGTTGCCAAGAAACTTGCAGCTTGCATATAGCAAAGGCTTGGGGTAAGCACACCGCATTCCATCTGCTGCCAAGGCCACAAAATTGTAGTCTGGCTTTATTTCAAACACAAAAAATGCTGAATGGTTTCAATTTATTGCACTTTTTACAGAAAAAGCATAGATGTATATGTAACAAAAATATAGCACACATCTTTTTCAAAGAACTAAAGATAGCTCAGTTCTTCATCAATTGAGATAAGAACAAGCATTCAAAGGAGAATCTAACTTGGTATAACAGATGTTAATTAAAAAACCCAAACAAAACCACAGAAACAGCTCATCCTTTATGTGCTTTTCTCTCTGGAACAATAAATCATTCATCACTAGGTATAAACAAAAAATAAAGGGCTATTTTTTTAAATTTTTTATGACATAGGAAACCTATCTTCTGCTGAAAATCAAAGTGCATTTGAAACTGAAGGAGAATGTTGTGTGCTTATTGGAAGGAGGAGAATGCTGTGTGCTTATTGGAAGGAAATCTCTCACAACCTAATAAAACCTTTTTGACTCAATGTCTTTTAAAATAAAAGATAACAAAAATGCCCAGAACCAATCTTCCTGCGCAACAACAGAGCCAACATAGTAGCAACTTTTATACAGACACATAACAAGTAACCTAATAAATTAAATGCCTGAGGTTATACAACCTGTTATATCAGACACAGCCAGGCACCACTCTGAGAATTACCTCCATCACCTTGACAGTCTCCATCCCCCATTCCTTCCCTCCAATTCCATTCAATAAAAATCCTTGAAGAGCGATCCACTTCTCTGTTTTTACATGGTGAGAGGGTGGACAAGAAATTGGAATTTTTCATGCTTTTTTTTTTGTCCATAAGCATTCTCCCATTACAAACAAATAAATCTGTATCTTCTCTTTCCAGGCAATGCCAAATACAGCTGCTGAGATCATAACCTTTGTAAGTGAGCCCACTTTCCAATTCCCTTAATTTGCTCTCCCTGTTATAACCCATCAGTTTTTAGTGACTAGTTAAGCTCTGCACAAATCTACTACTCCATACTGAACTATTAAAACACTCACTGGCGCCCTGTTTTTTTTCCTGGGCTCCACTATTCCTTTTGCTTTTTTCAGAATGTGGACTTAAAAGTTGCACTTTCCCCTACTCTTACTTCTACATTGTCTCCAACATGTTCTCCTGCAGCATAATTACCTTTCAGGGCTGGCAATCAAAACCACTATCTTCTTTTTTATTTTTTAAATCCACTAAGAGAGACTTGTCTCTCCTACACCTGGAAAAATTTTCTAGTTTGTTTTCAACTTATTTTTTCAACTTTATTTCATTATAAATGCTCTTTATTCTGTCATGCTACATATTCTTCCTGATGACTGACTATAAAATCCTCTATTCTTCCACAGGCCTGACTCACCAAAATAATTCTAGCAATTACCTCCTCCATAATCTTATACCTTATGCATTCTGGATGTTAATTTGTATCCTTCTGGAACTTTGTTAAACCAACCTAAAATATGTATTTATAACAGTCTCAGGTGGAGAGAGAAAAGAATTAGGGTGTCCAGGAAAAAAACCCAGCCAGTATAGAAAACCAGTAATGGTGTTTAACAGCATCACTAACACAGACAAAAGCCAGCGCAGGGTTGTCACAGGCCCTGGCCTCACATGTGGACAGGTCAGGACTCCGCAGCTGAACAATACTGTAGAAATATAAGTGGCCACAGTAACTACTGGAAAAATGTATCTATTTTGAGAATCATAGACTTACTAAAGCTGGAAAAGACCTTTAAGATCATGAGGTTAACTGTAAACCCCACACCACCAGTGTGTTCACCATTAAACCGTGTCCTCAAGTGCCATATCCATACATTTTCTGAATATTTCCAGGGATGGTGATTCCACCACTTCCCTGGGCAATCTGGTGCAATGTTTTACAACCTCTTTCGTGAAAAAAATTCCTAATATCTAATCTAAACCTTTCCTGGTGCGACTTAGGCCATTTCCTCCTGTCAAGTTTCATATCATAGAATCTTCTTACTTTATATAAATGAGGATGTTCCTGCAGTGCTGTTTACATTATTGCTATCAAAAAGATATCAAACCCCTTAAAATTCTAAAAAAACCTAGAAAAGTTCCAGTAAATGATGTTTTGCTAAGGAACACCAAGGACTTGACTGTTAATTTGTCCCTGTCACATACTTAAATCACTAATTATAGAGTCAGTTTAAACAACTAACTATATTAGATGTGTATGATTTATTCTCTGTCATATCATCTGATACAATTCCCTTTGGAAAACAAGTCATTCTCATCAGTTTCATTACATTTACTACTTGCAAATGAAGGTAGTTAATGCTGAGGTACCACTCATAGGCTGGTCCACTGCATCCAAGAGAAAGTTCAATACATTAAGCAATGTATGTACTTTCTCTCATAGTATTCTGAGATTACCCACCCTCACTCTGGGATTAACAAACTCGTATTACTATATTTTAGATCGTGTCTGAGGCAAAAAGGCTAGAATTCTTGTCTATATATATATCTATTCATAGAATACATAGCAAAAGCACAAGGACTAGCCTGTCCCATCTAATTTGAGTTCCTGAAACAAGGTCTCTAATTCAATGCAGGCTCTCTCCCTCGGCAGTGAAGCAACACAAGACCCTAACTGCCCTCTAGTGTGCTTAAGAGCCTATTTCTCTCCACTGACCACCGACATACTGTAGGGCAGCAGTATCTGTAACCCAGGCATCTAAAATAGGGAGGGATAAGCTCAAGACAGAGTCACACATCAATACTGTGGTAGAAAAGGGCACTGAAACATTTTAAACAAATTATCTAAGTCATAGTCGACAATGATCTCCTCAAATGGTTTCTACAAAAAACGTAGATGGAGTTTAATTAAGGGAAAAAACCCAACTAAACCGACCCAAAGCCCTAGAGTCAAAAAGCTCCAGTTACCTACCTTATATTTTTGTGATTTCCCCAGTACATTAGCCAAGGAAAACATAAGGGAATGATCATTAGGTATTAATTCCAGGGCTTCTCTTCCAACTGCTTCTGCTTGAGCTAGATTGCCTGGGAGCCCAGGTAACAGAAAAAGAGAAGGCATGTTTTAACACAGCCTTATTAGTTCATGCTGCAAGCACACATATTTTACAAATAGCTGACTGCATAATTTTTTAGAGAAAACCAGGTATCACACACACACACACACACACAAAAAGAAAAAGTAAAATCCTGCAGACTACGGCAACAGAATATCTCCCTTTTGTTTTCAACAAATAACACCTTCAGAAGAACAAGAAAGCACAGATTAAAAAGTTCTGGAATTTAATCTATAATACAAACATGCTTGCACAATGATGGCATTGTAAGTAAGTATCAGAAATTCAACTTATGGGCTGGATTTCAAGTGATACTTCAAAATCACCAAGTCAGAAGGCATTCTTCTATTATTAGAGGGTGTCTGGGTAGCCAAAGAAGAGGTAGAGATCCTTTTAGATTAAACCAGATAAAGGTTTAAGTTTTTCTAGACACTGAATTATTCATTAAAACATTGAAATAGACCTTTACCTGTGTTATCGAGCAATATTATCATATTATTCCAGGCCAAACTGTGCTCTGGTTTCAGGACTGTAGCATTCCTCCATGCATTCAATGCATCTATATGGCGATTCAAATCTGCGTACTAAAACAAAAGAAAAATCCAATAATTTTGCTATTGCTTGCTTTACTTTCCTATCATTCACTAAAGACACTTAGAAGTTGTTAATGTCTTGTCCTTTCTAATAGGATTTCTTTTTATAGACAAAAATAAACATAAAAGGAATACTCTTGTAGTATGGAAGATAAGAATGTTATATACTAATTTTCCTTTTCTTTCCTCTGCAAGTGAGGCTTGTCTTCAAATATGCATGTACCAATACAATAAGTAGAAGAAACAGCATACAATTTAGAAATCTACACAAGAGATTTAGTAAATATTTAATGTACATATTTCCAAAAATCTAATTTGAATTTTTCGGCATAGTTCTACTAGCTAGCAATATAATAATGAATGCAAAACATTGGGAAATGATTAAAAGTACCTTTTGGAAAAAAAAATTTTAAATCTGTATTTTTGCTTATACTTCTTTATACGATAAAGTAGGATTACCAAAGGTTGTATGGAAGGAAGTATACTGGGAAAGCAATAGGAAAAGCTACCAAAAGTATGAAATCACCCTAAAATACAATATAAGCAAACTGAGATAACTATCAGCTTTTAACATTACAGTACAACTATATAAATCTGTCTATATACATACAGAAAGACACACAGATTCCAGTCATAGCTATCATTTATTCAAAAGCACTTACCAACCGCCCTAAATTGTAGTAACAATCTGGATATTTTTTTCTGTGTTTAATTGCTGTCCAGTAGCTTTGCTCTGCCTCTTCAAACCTTCTTAAACTGTTCTGCACTATTCCTAGATTCATCCATGCAGCAGCAAAATCAGGTCTGGGCAAATTGGGAAAAAAAACCACCAAGAGAGAGGACAATTAAGCATTTGAAACACAAGATCCTATTGTATCATTTTGGCTCGGTTGGTGCAAAACACTGCTTAGCATTGGTCTAAACATACTGTATTTGTACAGCTAAGGACAGCAACTCCTCTGCTTCATGGAGCTCATTTCTTTCTTTCAGAATATTTCCAAGGTTGTTCATGGCATGCACATATTTTGGATTCAACCTAAAATTTAAAATTTAAGAGATTATTATTATTATGCATGGACGTGTATTAATATATGCAAATTGCTAGCTCTGCAACACTGCAAAACATGAGAATGAATACCTAAGCATTTTCTTCATGCTAAACATGAAAGGAATTTTAGGAAAGATCATTAAAGAGTAAAATTTCTAATACCTTACAGCTTCTCTGTAGTATTTGATTGCAGCACTTTGATTTCCTTTGTCAGCCAGGTTTTTGCCAACATTGTAGTGCACCTGAAAACACAGATGGATATTCCACCAGATGCCACACAGTCAGATATTTTGTGGAATCAAGTAGCTAAAAATTCTTTCTCTAAAAAGAAACAGTCAGCACTTGTGTCATTCATTGCTGGCTTTTGGTGTAGGTTGATACTTAGGGTTGGATAATTCATACAATGAAGACAGTAAGACAAAATCTGAGGTACAGATGAGCTTACCTATTCCAGCTATTTAAGAAAGATTATTAACTTCCTAGTTTTATAAATGAAGTCACCACACCTTTCACAAGTCACTTTGTATGGAGACCTCCTGCTCTTAATTTCTTCGTTTGTCAGGTAAGAGAAAGTTTGACTCAAATCAAATCTATCAAAGCAGAAGGAACACTACAGCAATGTATCAAACTTTGTTTTCGTTATAGCATAAACTAGAAGAAACTCAACATTCACAAAAAACCCAAACAAAAGGTAACAGGCACAATTATTACCTAAGGATAAAAATGTATCAAAGAACATTCCTGAAATAATAGGTATAGCAACTTGTTGAAGACTTTGCCTGTTAAAAACTGAAGAATGAAGGAAGGATCTAGAGCTTTCAGACTACAGGGAAAAGATGCATCATCTTAATTTATGGCAAGAGTAAATAGGAATAAATATATTTCAGGACAAATCTGAGTTGGAAGACATCTCAAATCCCACTTTAAGACAAATCTCAGAAGACTCTGTTACCTGGTTGAAATGTACTGTTAGTATTGACTCTTGAAAAGAGATTTCTCAGCACCCAGATCAGGACTCATTATTTAGATTACTTTACTGTTTGAAATTGAATTGTATATACTTCATCTAAAACAAACACATATGGTAATTTTTTCCAAACTTTGAAAATCTAATTTCAAAACAGTATACAGGAATAACTTCAGATTGAAGTCCAAAAAGAAAGGTTCATAATGCACTTAGATAAGTCTAATTCACCTTCTACATTCAAAAAAGGATTTTATCTGACAGGTCCATTAACTGAAAAACCCTAATTGCAGTTGGCACAGTGTCTGGGACCTATTGATCCAGCACACATGAGTGTTGGAGCCTCGTTGTTATGGTATTTAATTGTTGAATTTCATCTCTGTATGATTGTAACTATGCAGTAACATACCACCAACAAATACAGTTAAGGACATTTCCCATGTGTTCTCAAATGGGAGAAAAAGTATTTTCACTGGTTTTACAGAGAGCAGAGATGCTATAAAATTTACTAAGCATGCGCAGAGGCAGCTCCTCACACTGTAAGATATAAAATAGCACACAAATTCAGCATCTCATAAAAGCAGTTCTAGCACAGCTTCCACAAAGGAAAATATCCTGCCACTGTACTGTACATTCATAAAAATATGGCAAGGCCCATGGCAAAGAAGCAACAGAATGGTACATTTACATGAAGAAATAACCAAATGAAGATCCATTGACAGTGTCAAAAAAATACAAGAAGATAGAGCAGCATTTTCCCAGGAGTCATTTAAGTAAAATGAAATACACTGAAAGATGTTTCTCAGGACTGAATTCTATTTATATATCTCTTTCAGAAATTATTGAGAACACTACGATTCTTACCCAATTGGATTGCTCTGATTATATATGTTGAAGTTCACATATTCAAATTTTACCCAGATAAAAGATAAATTGTGGCAACACAAAAGAAATACTTAAAGATTTCACTGCATACTGGATGTTAGCCCTTGAAGTACATAACTTCACACTTCAGTATCAGCAAACAAAATTATATTTAACTTGATTGAATTTCATTCTTTAAGAAGCTTTACAAAATGAAATTTGACTAAAGACCGGGACAGAGCAGATGAGAAAAATCTTGGTGTACACCAACCACTCAGTCTTTCACATGTCAGCTGTCTTGTGTTAGGAAACAGCACTTCACTTTCTATTTTTCACACGTTTTTTTAAAACATGTAGTATCTTCACATCCATTTTTTTTCCCAAAAGTACCAGCAGCAAGAATATTTTTCTCATGTAAACAGAATTGTGCAGTCTGAAGAAAACTGAGAGATATCAATTCTCCCAAGCCAATTTGAAGCATTAAGTGCACATGTACATTTTGTGAACTGAACTAAAAAGATGTACTATAGTCTATTAAAACCGATTGCACAACTATTTAAATAAACTATAAGCATTTGCAATGGTGTCTTTCTTTTGCCCTCAGCTATAGCTCCTGTGTGAAAGGAAATGATGTTTCTATACAATACCCCCAAAAATGAAGGGCTCCTTGCTGTATCTAAGTTTTCCAATTTCCCTTCAAGTGAAATTGTAGCTTTAGTTCCTCTTAATATGGTGGTGACAAAGAAAGGAAGAGGAAAAAAGCCCGAAACCAAACATATCAAAAGAAGTGCCCAGCCTGCCATAAACATCCAATGACAAAAACAGTTCTGCCATGGGTTATAAGATGCAGTAACATCCTGCTCTTAAGAGCAGAAGCAGCAAAGGGTTTCCAGACACATCCAGTCATCTGAGAGGTGCGGGTTACTTCTGCCATCCAGCTGTGTCTCTCACTTCAGTGGCCATGGCAGGGAGATGCCAAGGTCAGCCTTTAGCTCACTCAAAGCAGGCCTGCAGTAACCACTGCTGTCTGATGAGCACAGGGCTGTGACTCTCCTGCACAGCACGGGGACACAGGTGCTTTCTATGTACCAATGGGTGGGAAGAATCTAGTCTTTAATAATGAGGGGCCAGTGAGTTGTTTAAAATTTAATCTCTAGAGGTGTGGTTCTTCTGTTTTTGACAGATATTGTGCATGCCAGCCTGGGAGGGAAGATTTTCCTTTCCTGGTTAAACATTTAAGAGCCCTTTGTTATTAAATGATTAAATATTAACTGGAAATGACGTATTACATTATACTCAGATGATCCTTTATCAATCTTAAACAGGCAATTACTTTACAGTAATAACTCTAAAAGGAGCATTTTTCAGGGATGCATAACAACACAATATTCTCAGAAATCTAAGAGATGAGGTAAAAATACCCTAGGGTAGAACCTACTTTCTCTCAACGGGCATGTTTTGTTTAAGTTAACATAATCACAGCACCAGAGCCTAGCCAACGATTTGCCTCAATGTATTTGTCTCTTCAACACCTCAATCAAGCTAAGAAGCCAGTATAAAAAAGAAAAAGCAATACATATTATTCTGTGCCAGATACACATAGTACTTGAACCCTTATTTAAATGTTAAATTTAAACAAGGAGAGGAAAAAATATATTTTCCTGTACAAAAATGAAATTATTGCCAGACTGATTTTTTTGCTTTTGTTTTCCCTCAAAGCAGAACAGGAAGAAATTGAAATGTAATATCATCTTCTAGGAGGTACATCTCCTCAGTTGGAGCACTACTATTATCACCAATTTTACTCTCTCTTCCTAGCTGGTTATAATCTCTTTTTCAGCGAATATGAACATTTACTGAAAAGGATGAAAGAAAAGCACGGATGTCAAAATTTCTCCAGGAACATGCAGATGCCTCTGTTCAATGCCATCAATCTTCTCTTTTTTCTACCACTAAAACTCTGTTTTCTAAATAATAATAAAACAGAGCTTTTTTGATATTCACATCTTGTTTGTGTATCTAATGTTGTCTAAAGATTCTTCTGCATGACTGTGCTTGTATACACAAAAACTGACATCTAAAATGGTGGCAAAACACTGCAAATAGCCCATATAAACACAGCCCACAGCACTTAAGTTCAACTCCTCAGAAGATAATCCCCTTTTAATATACAGCGTAAAGAAAAAAATCTCAATATCTAAAGGAAATGCCCCCTAGATCAGCTTCCTTAAGGATCAAAGATCAGATCCTCAGGCGGCATTAAATCTTGTTCTGTAACAAAGAGGTTTTACAGGACCTTTTAAGAAAGTATAGAAACCAATCTCACAAACTTATGGTACCCTTTCAGTATTACCATAGCTCGTCTCTGACAAACTTGTATCTGTAATGATTGCAGTTTGCATAAAGCATAAATTTCAAAGTTATTTACTCAGTATGTCAAGGCAGATAGTTAGTAACATTGTGTTGGGAGTATTTTAACTTCCTTGCTTATTATTGCACAAAAGTTGCTACTGAAATGGTTTTTCAAAAATTATGTTTATTAATTTCTATCCTTTAAAGAAAAGCCAGTAGCAAGGAGAATGTAGAGATTATATACAAAATCACAACAATTTACAGTCATTTAAATTCAGTTATTTCAAATCCAGAAAAAGAAAAATGCTGGCTATTTCCCATGTATGTAACAATGTAACTGCAATTATTTATTTAGATAATCAATGAGAAGAAGTCATCCAGGAATAAAGACCATCTCTGGATTCTTAACTGCTATGGCTTTTCTAAAAGCTGACAAAAAATAACTCAGTTCTTCCAACAATGCAAATATTTCCAACAGCAAAAAAAAAAAAAAGGCAGCAAGATGGGCATTTTTGGGAATAATATTTAAAATTAAAAGAAACAATGTGTAATGACTTCAGAAGGTGAGGAGCAATCCAGCAATTGTGAACAGCAGTAGGAGAGGGTCAAAATCTCATACAATCTTACGTATCCACATCTGCTCTAGTTATTAGGATTTCTTTTATCATCAGTGGAGAGAAAGACAAATCTAGGATACAGTCCTTCTGACTTTTGTCTCTCATTTAGTCCAAGGAAAGGAACTAAAGGCTAAAAGAAACAGCTTTTTCTCCCCAGGAGAAGAATCCAATCCATGCAGTATGAAAAAAGGTGGTAGGAAAAATGGAATCAATAGAGGCGCCTCCTGTTCAGCTAAGGAAAATACTGCCAAGTATATTAAAAATGTGTACTGCTTCAGTCTCATGGCCTTTGAAAACAACCTGAGTGCAGGGCCACACAAGTTCAAATGTGTGACATGCTCCTGGACATGTTTAACCAAGATCTGTAACATACTTGTTTCTCTCTCTTAAAAAAACCCTANATTCAAAGCATTTAAAAATCTGTATTGGGAACTTTTTTAGAGGTCAAAATATCTGATTATTTCCAATAAATTTTAAAGTCACTGGGCAATGTTTATTAAAGTTGATCTTAAATATCATCCTCTTGAGACAGATGTGTCAAGGCACCAGATTCACTACTGTGCCACACAATCTCATTTAATGCAGTTTCCACATTTTTATCTAAAGGATATGTTTAAAGAAATGAATCTTGAAATTAGACAAGGCACTGCTGTGACAACTTGTTATTTAGAATTAGGTTAAGTTTACTCTATACTTTCCACACAGACAATTTGGAATTGAAAAGAGCTGTACAACAAAACATGAACAGCTTTTTCTGCTACTGAGGATTTGAGATTTTTGAGATCCTGATACATAATGGAAGTAAAGCATGACCACATTACACATATTTAATATGTTCCAAGAACAACAAGAAAAAGCTATTATCTGTGTACCGTTCTTTGGTCTGCACCAGCCTCCCACTGAAATAAATGGGTCACTCAAAGTAAGTCCTGTGGAGTCATTTTTAAAGGAAGCCTGCAATTTCAAGACAACTGAAGATCAAAACAAAATCTGGTTCAAATTTTTACATTTACCTTTGTCAAAATTAAATAAATATAGCTGAGCTCATAAAGAAAACAAGACATAGGCTCTCACACATGGACTCTCTAATGTTCCTGCTTAGAAAAATTCCCTACTATTGTGATTTCAAAGTTACATCCTTCAGCAAAATTGGAATGTGAGCCTACAACCCTCTGCCGTTCACATCTCCATGCTTTCCACTTGCACAAGCTGTCACCAGCAGAAATACAGCTCAGGCATGTCTACAGTGCCCAGTGTTGACAAACACAAGCTCATTTTGCCTGTACATTCATTGGCTTTAAACCAGCTGCATTAGTTCAGTAGCTTGTGCACAGCTTATCGGCTCAAGCACAGTACTGTGGGAGTACAGCTACACAGCTTCCCAGCCAGGCATGGCTGGAGTCCAAGGAGCTTGGAGCACAGGCAAAGAGTGTGGATCTGTCTAAAGCACTCTCACCATGGCAGATGGATGGAGTTACACACAAAGAAAACAGATTGCATTTGCTCCATTTATAACATGTGCTTGTCATCCAGAAGACAAGATATACTGAGGTCATCATTAAAAAGAAGATGGTTGCCTACCACTGCCACACAATAAAATACAACAGCTCTTTCCTATGTATTAAAATCTCAGACTACTGAAAGATGCCACCATGTTACAAATATTGGCCATAAATGTTTTTTACAGCTCACTGTTGCATATTTATATTCCAGTAAATGCTAAGTTTATCATTCTCTTTGTGAAGTTGAGCATTCACAGGTTCCTTTTGAAACCCTGTGTGTTGATTGGTATTTTCTAGATACCACTCTAGATTACAGGAATCTAATCTTTTAAAACATCAATGTGTTTTTATTGACAGGCTGCACATTCCCACTCCTGGGCTCTTCAAAGAGTCTCTTTACTAAAATTCAGACAACATCAGGGCTCAGTGGTATGCTCCAAGAGATCACACTCTTGGCTGTCAAAGGACTGCTGTGGAGGTCACCTCTGTTGGAGGCTGGAGTCGGTCTCCAATGCTGAACACTGCTGCTCAGCTCAGTGAAACATCCTATCCAGTCCCACCATCTTACTTGTTCCCTCACTAAGCCTGCAGGGAAAACTGCAGCTTTCCTCAGTGCCCATGTCTGAAGAGTCTAGCCCGCTCAGCTGCTGTAAAAAAACAGAAGTGGGAGCAAGATTTTACTCCCACTTCCTGCAATTGCATTGATGATATGCTGCTTTGTCCCTCAGTTGTGCTGGCTTTATCTACCACTGGAAGGTACACAGAGAGGATTCTAAAAACAGCAACATTTTTCAGTTGAATACATTGCTGCAACTTACTAACCTTGTTTTGATATTTTTGTTGCAATAACTTGCAATTATACACACAATTCTTCTAAATAGATTTTATTAGCAGTACATCCAATTTGACTCGATGCCTTTCTTGAAGTGCATTCTCCCCTCTCCCTCACCTCCCCACTCCCACCTCCAAGTTCTGAATATTGTAATTTGCACTTTCTGGTATTTTGACTATGCTGCCACTGTAATTTAGATGTCTGACATGTCAATGTCATTCCTGAACTGAGCAAGACTGTGACTAACACTGTAGCACAATATATTAACTATGCATAATACCTCCTTGACCTCAAATTTCAAAACACTTAAAAAAAAAAAAAAGAAAGAAAAAAAAGATTAGAAGTCAACGAGTGACTTACTTTTGCATTCAGAGGGCACACAGACAACGCACTCCTAAAAAGCTGTTCTTCTGACCTCCACTGACTGCTGCGGAGCGCACAGCGCATAACATTTATCAGCAAGATTCCAAGTACTGCCACAGCAAGAATTTTCTTAAGGAAAGAGAGCCAAGTTAAGAAACAAATCATGCAATTGAACTGCTTCATCATCAACAACTTTACTGATTATTTTGATGGTACCTTTTTCTTGGCTTGCTTACTCAAGAGACTAAATCCATATGTAAAGAGAATACAATATCCAATACTGGGGAGGTAGATCACTCTCTCTGCAACAACAAATCCTACTCGGAAGAAGAGGTTACTCGCAGGAAGAAAAGGGATAATAAGAAATCCAAGTCCCAGTGTAAGGATTCTGCAAACAAGAAACATTCTCAGGTTAACTACAAATCTTAACTAAAGTACCTTTTCCACTTAACATATAAACTTTATTCAAACATTGTAGAAGGATGTGCATATAGGACGGGGCATTCAAACACAGCCTTTGAGAGCCACTAAGAGCAAATTTCAATGAGGCACTTTAAAAATCATTGCTGTAATTTCCAGAAAAGCAATATTCATGCTTCCAGGCCAGAAAATAGCACCATTATATATTAATTATATAACGCCTATTTAAAATACACAGGCAGGAAAAGTAATGGTAAAAGCTACCTGTCTAATTTTGGACCTAGTAAGACAGTAATGGGGGCAAAAACATAAGTCACTGTTAAAGAAGAAACTTAGGTGCACATTCAGTTGAGAGGGTGGTTTTTCTCCTAACAAACACATCAATAGTAGAATCCATTGTAGTTAACCACTTGAAAGTTAGTAATCTACTCTCTTTCTACAGACAGAATTCTGAGACATACAGTTTTTGAGAGCAGTTCGTCTGCCTTTTTTTAGCAATGTTAGCATCCTCAGCAGGTAGCTCTTTATGGACTATACAGAGCTCAGACAAAAGAGTCTAGGTACCTCACTTTTACAGAGCTGACATAAGGGAATAAGAACCTCAGGTCCATGTCAGGTGTTTCTTACAAAGGCCACGGGCATGGTAATTTTCTATTCTAATTTATTACAAAATCTCTACACTGTAAGGTAGATGGGTCCTCCTGGTCTTTTCTCATCCCCCCAAGTCTAGGCCTTCACTATACTTTTTATCTTCACTTTTTACTAAAAAACTATTTAGCAATAAAGGCTTAGTGAGTGCATTTTTACTAGAAAATATGACATCACTAGCAGCAAGAGTTCCACCCCCTCTCCAAAATTATTTATCTATGCAAATATGTTTGGGAACAGCAGAAAGGCAGGCAGGTACACTGTTAACATTTGAAGGGATGAGAAGGAAGCAAAGAGTAAGAAAAGGTTTTGCACTCTGAACAATAGAATTACTTATGCTGGTGATAAAAGGAAGACTGCAGAAAATGTGGAAGCATTTGGGAAGCCTGGCTACCCAGGACAAGGAGAAGGCTGAGGTATTCAATAAATTTTTTGTCTCAGACTTCAGCACTCAACAAGTGCTCCAATCACACTGCTCAAGTCACATAAGGCAAAGGCAGAGACTGGGAGAACGAAGTCTCTGCTGTAGCAAAAGGTCAGGTTCAAGAATATCTAAGGTGCACAACTCCTAAGGTGCATTTGCAGATCCCAAGAGAACAAATGGATGAAGTTGCTAAGATAGTGCTGAGCTCCTGCCCATCATACTTGAGAAGTCATGACTGAAGTTCCCACTGACTAGAAAAGGGGAGACATAACCCTCATGTTTTAAACAGGGAAAAAGGCAGACTCAGTAAACTAGGTCAGTAGGTCACCTCTGTGCCTGACAAGATCATGGAGCAGATCCTCCTGGAAAATATGCTAAGGCACCTGGAAAATAAGGAGATGATTGGTGAAAGCCAATCTGGCTTCACTAAGGGAAAAATGTGCCTGACAAATTTTATAGCCTTCTACAATGGAGTTACAGCATTGCTGGATAAAGGAAGAGCAAGTGATATCATCTACCTGGACTTGTGCAAAGCATTTGACACTATCCAGCATGACATCCTCATCTCTAAACTGGAGACATGGATTTGAGAGCTGGACCTCTTGGTGGCTAAGGAAGTGGCTGGATGGTTGCACGCAAAGAGTTGCAGTCAATGGCTCAGTGTCCAGAGTCCAGTGACAAGTGGTGTTCCTCAAGGGCTGGTATTGGGACTGGCACTGTTTAACATCTTTGTCAGTGACATGGATGGTGGGACTGAGTGCACCCTCAGCAGGTTTGCCCATGACACCCAGCTGTGCAGTGGAGGGAAAGGATGACATCCAGGGAGACTGGATAGGATAGGTGGGCTGATGCAAACCTCATGAAACCCAAGTGCAAGGTCTAGTACTTGGGTCAGGGCAATCCCAAGAACAAAGATGGGCTGGACAGAAAATGGCATGAGAGGAGCCCTGAGAAGGACTCGGGGAAGTTCAGTGATGAGAAGCTGAACATGATCCAGCAATGTGCACTTGCAGTGCAGAAAGCCAACCATATCCTGGCTTGCATCAAAGTAACAGCGCCAGCAGGGCCAGGAAGATGGTCCTGACCCTCCTACTCTGCTCTGGTGAGATCCCAGCTTGGAGTGCTGCATCCAGCTCTGGGGCCCCCAAGATAAAGACAACAAGGATCTGTTGGAGTGAGTCCAGAGGTAAGCCATGAAGACGAGGAGAAGGCTGGAGCATATCTCCTATGAAGATAGGCTGAGAGAATTGGAGTTGTGTATCCTGGAGAAGAGAAGCCTCCAGTGAGACCTTCTAGCAACCCTCCAGTATCTAAAGAGGGCAACAAGAGAGCTGGAGATGGCCTTTTCAAAAGGACACGTAGTGATAGTGCCCCATTCCTGGAAGTGTTCAAGGCCAGGATAAACACAGGGCTTTGAGAAACCTGATCTCATGAAAGGTGTTCCTGCCTGTGGCAGGGGAACTGGAACTACCTGACCTTTAAGGTCTCTTCCAACTCAAACCATTCTATGACTGAGCAGTTGAAAAAATTTAAGGAACCGAGAAATTAAGTCTACATAAAATCCGTGGTAACAGAACCTGCAAAGTTAAACAGAAGTCCTTAGTGAGAAAGAACAGTTTACGATAAATTTTTTAGTTCCTTTGGTAAAGTACAAGTTGTTTTCTGAGTACATACTACGAGTCAAGCATTTTACTTTTTAACTGTATGACCATGGCCAGTATTTCTACCTGCTTTCAAAGCACATCTCCTCTCTTCCATTATTAGGAGGAAATTAGAGGAAATGATGACTTGTAAGAACTACGGGCAACAACAAACAATTTCCTACTGCGTTTTGAGCACATATTACTTTTTACTACCTACAGTGTTAAGGATCTCAAAATACCATTTCAGGAGAAAAAAATAAAGCAGCCATCCATGCCTCTTCCTCCAACTCTGTTTCCTACTAGTTGGTGTTCAGTGATGGACCTAAATTGGGATAAAACTGTAATGACAGCTATAAATATTTATTTGAACTGCATTTGTTAGACACTGGTTCCACTGAATTGTTAAAATTATCAGTAGTGGATTTAACAAAATAATACTGTACTCAAGTTGGCCAGGCATTTAAAATTCATCACTGTCTCTTACCTTCTCTTATGGCTGTCTTCTGAGCACAGAGCTTGGCATATCAGACCAATTAGGCAGAACCAAAGTGCTGCTAGTGCAATTATCCTCCAGTCGCTGATGGATTTAATGAGGGGTATGCAGCCCATTGACCAATCAAAACACAGCCACCAGGGACACAACAGCAACCATGCATTCAGTGAATAGTAGTAATTATAGTTTATAGCCTGTCAGTCAAAGAGAAAACAAACATTTATTTGATACTAAACTTGGGGGGGGGCAACTTTAGTCCATCTCTCTTCCCTCATCTCCCCTGTAACACAATAAGGAGGCCATGAATACTGTTAGACTACAACTATTTACATATCCACTACAATTACAGCTGTGAAATTAATTTATAATTTTCTTTTAAACATAGCTAGGTGGCTCTCTAGTTCAGAGCAGGGAAATGCAATTCTGTGCTGTCCAACCAATACTCATATGTAAAAAGAACAATCTCGTACAACAGGAGAAAACATCAAAAGACATCATCCACTGTCTTCATCTTTCATTCTCCATCTCCAGAAAGATCCTTAATGCCACCAGAGGTATATAGCCAAGACATACTCCAAATACACCAGACTAGAACTTTGTGCTATTTTCTTTAGTTGTGAAAGAAGATGAAAAGTCAAGCACAGTATGGGGAAAAGGGATGAAAATCAGCAAAAGCTAATTTCTTGCATGCATGGAAAAAATAGTGAGTAAATGGAAAAATACCTCAATGTGTACAGTGCATGCTAAATTGCATGTAAAATTCATATTGAATGTAAAAGAATATACATGGTAGACTATTTAAAAAAAAATTGCAGAGAATCATCACAGCAGCACAAGTGAAGGTGACTCATCACACATGTCTTGAAAGGTAAAAACTGCCCACTTTATTGTTTCTTAAAAGCACAGATAACTTAATTTTATGACAAAAGACAAACGTTCTGAGCTGGCCAGAAAAAAGCAACTTTGTAACTTACTCTTACAAACAGACTGTCAGCGAATGAAGCTGGGTTGTCTACTTCAGTGAAAGCCGGCGGCCCTGTGCCCATAATCCTCCAGCGGATATAAAGTATTCCGGCCCCTCCACACATCAAAAGCGTTATCCTGAAAAGCAGCCCCTTCCTCAACAGCCCAGCATTCTACAGGAAAGAAAGAAGGAAAAAAACCCCAGCTGATGTAGAAACAGTATTTGTTCTCTTACCCAACACATTCAAATCTTTTTCACCTCTATCTCAGAAAGAAAAAGCTATTCCTGTGCATTTTTGCTATTAGAGTTGACATTTTAATGAGAAAGTATTTTTTGCAAATATTTTAATTTCCTTCTCAATCAGTAAACAAAATTTGTTACTTCAAGAAGACTCTCTTCTACAAATCCTCTGTAATTCTATAGCTGATGTAGTTTTACATGGCAATTTCTGACAGGGAATTTGAGCACAATACAGCCTTTAGTATACAGCATTTTAAATTAATTTATCTTTTCTTTCTAAAATGGAGGATGAGTACTTTGGGGACTTTGTTTTAAATAGCTATTTTCAGCTGTCTGCTTGTCATGGAAAAATTTTGTCCACTTAGGTATCTTTAGAGGTAAAATTACAGTATAGTTTCTTGGTATATACCAAGAAAACTGCACAGTTAGGAACTGCGAGGAATTATAAACTGAATTAAAATTTTCACACTCAAAAACTTGATTAAAAAGCTAATGACAGACAGGCACCCAAATCACTTACTTCAGGGTAAATGACCCAAGATCAGAAAAAGTATAAAATTGTGTTTGATACATATTAACTCAGTTAGTTTACATAATGCATTTTATAATATACCCTTCACGCTATAAAGGAGGCAAGTCACATAAAACATAAAGAAGTGATGGTGTAGACAGTAAATCTGACAGACTTTTACATCTTTTTCTCCAGAATGTATAACACTTTTCTCCAAGCACACATCATTTTCATTAAAAAAAAAAACCAAACAAAAAACCAAACCCAAACGAAAAAAAAAATCCCAAACAGTGTATACTGTAGAGATTCTTCAAGCTTCACCAGTGTAGACTGGAAACAGAATCATCTAAGATGGCACAATAATAATTATGATTACTTCTTAGTGGAATATGCTCTTTAGCAAGGACCACCATAGTTGTTTAGGATATCAATATCAGCTATGTCTGAAGTTTAAAAAAAAAAAGGTAGGCTTCCTGAACAAAGACAGACATCAGTGCACTGGCTGAAGATACTTATTTTCTAAAAGGATGGAAAAGTTAAATTAAAAAACAATTTTCAGACTGCTTTTTAGTATTTGTAATCGACAATGGAGTCATGATAAAATATTTAGTTGAATACCAAATGATAAAACAGTTTGTAATTTTGCTTTTACATAAGCTAGCCTTTGTGCTCAAATGATTGCTTCCAACCTGGGTATCTCAGTAACCAAAGTTACTACAAGGAGGATTTAGGAACAGTTTTCCTATAAAATAGCTTTTGGAGAAAATTGTACTATGAAAAAAAACCACATATAGTGAATATTTATAACTGCTTTATGACAGATTAACAACAAAATCTCTTAGCCCAGGGCTGCATTTCATTTAACAGTACATGAAGTCTCTTAAAGGCCAGATTTCACAATTGCCACAAAACCTCTCAGTAGGCATGTGAAATGGAAGTGGAAGAAGTGTTATTTTATCTTCTCTGATTCAGAACTAACTGAAATCTGGCATGAAACTGAAACCTGTCTCAATTAAGAAGAAAAAAAAATGTTCTTACTTGAAGAGTTTTTAGGATATGCCTTTCAACAAAGCAGAACAAACTTAGATATGCTTCCTTGAAAAGAGAAGAACAGATTTTTGCAGGTAACAGGAGCTAAAATTAATTACTTCTACCAAAAGAATAAGATGGACAAGGCACATCTGATGTTTTCTTCACTGAAATAGAACCATTTAAAAGTTCTTCTTTTAAACAGAAGGACCACACTCTGCGCTCTTCATGCTTAAAGAATAACCCTCCAAAAACGTTTGACTCTGACATTTCCTAGAATCATAGAATGGTTTGGGCTGGAAGGGATACCATGGATATCTTTTGCTAGATCAGTTTGCTCAAAGCCCTGTCAAGTCTGGCCCAGAACACTTCCAGGAATGGGGTATCCACAACTTCTCTGGGTTAACCTGTTCCAGTGCCTCACCAACCTCATTGTAAAGAATTTATTACTGGTCAAACACTGGAACAGGCTTCCTAGAGAGGTGGTCCCCCTGGAGCCTTCTCTTCTCCATTCCAGAAGGCCACTAGATTAGTCAGGCACAGTCTGCACATAGTGAAGCTGGTTTGGCTGTCTCTAGTCACCTCCCTGTCATTCATATGTTTTGACATAACTTCCAGGAGGATCTGTTCCATGATCTTACCAGGCACTGATATGAGGCTGACTGGCCACTTATTCTTGAGATTCTACTTATTACCTTTTGTTTCCAGCATTTAATTCTGAACTAGCTCTGCTTTAGATCCCTACAGCTCTAGATGCTTCCCCTGTCATATTCTAGTTGACATTAGTCTCCTTATACAGCAAAACTCCCCAGCTTTCCTATTTGCTGCCTGAAACACTCCTGCAGTCCTCACTTAGCCCTTCTTGGTCAAATCTATTATTTCATTTCTGGAGAACTTATTTCCCCTGATTTCCCCTGCAGCTCCTCATTTCACTCCTTGCAAAGGAATTTAAAAGACCCACAGGACTTGTGCCACTCAGAAACATTAGTGAGACTCCTCTGCAGTGAAACCAGACTGAAGCAAAGTACAAGGAAGTATTCTTTTGCCGTGTTGAATGTTGGATGGGAATCTTAGCTGTTCAACAGCAGTGATGCTCTAGTAGGCTGTAGGTCAATTTGGCTGTTATCCATCATTGATCTGAGGCCGATTGTTTCTGTTACTTGCTTGCCAGTGCCAACACTAGGTGCCAGACTCCACTTGAGACAACACCAGATATACTGACATCAATGAAAAGTCAGAAAAATCAATCCCTAGCAGCTATCAGTGCTTACCTAACTTCTTCTTTTAAACTACAAAGCTACTAGGACCCGTTAACATATTATGTTTTTAATGTACTTGTGTAACTATGTCATTTAGAATCTGAATAAATCTCTCCTTCTCTTTATTCTGATCAAACAATTCCAAGTACCATTTCAGGTACTGACTCTGGAGAACTTGTTGCATCAAGCAATCAACTGTTCCATACAACATTTTTAACATACTGTTGAGAAAATTGTGGACGAGATTTCACTATCCAATGCAATTCTAACAATACCCCATTACCACTCGTGTTGCTGCAAAGATGCCTTACTAGGCTGACTAACAATACCTTTTTTGGTTGGTTGGTTGGTTTGGGTTTTTTTTTCCTAATTCTCAACAAAAACAAAACTTTCAGAAGCTGAATCTCTGTCTTTTAGGTCATAACTGTCTGAATGGCCAGAATGAACAAAATCTGTAAGAATGAACAAAACATCCAAGGACTCACCTCTAATGACTTGTCCTTATACAGTAACTTTCGAATGAGCACCAAAAGATTTATCTTGTTAATCACCAGTGCATCAAACACTGCATTCAAACCCTAAGGAGAATAATAACAGCATAAGATGAAGCAGCTAACCACGAATACTTTCTTTTAAATACATCTTGAATTGACATACTGTACGTCTTAATTCTGATTCCAAACAAGTAGAGAGATACATCAGTAGTAATGATGGCAGAATGGTAAATGGAGCTCAGATTAGAAAAATAAAATTTTACTGTAATAATAATAACCAGGAATAACCCTTCAGGGAATACCATGCACCAGCAAGCTAGATAACATATGCATGGTCACAACAGAATTCTGCTCTCCATCTTGTTCCCCAAATGTTCTGCAGTGTAAATGCTGCAGTCAAAAGGTAAGGCTTTTATCAGTAAGGTGGAGTTTCTTTAAGCCTTCTGCTTAATTTTTGTTGTATGGCATTTTTGGACTTCCTGGTTTCAGAAGTACTGTTTTTAAAGGGTACAGGGCAAAGGCTGAGAAAGATTTAACAGAGGTATCAGGCTTGCTTTTCTTGCAATTGCAGCAATAAACACAGTGCAAGTTGCTGGGGAAAAATAAAAAAAAAAGAAGAGTTCTATATGACATCAGCCACTACACATAAAACTAGAACATAGTCAGTGTTTTGCAGGGCTACATTTGCACATAACTACCTCCAAGCAGGCAAATAAAATGTATAAATGTGTCCAGGGGTAATTCCGCTGAGGTTACTGGCAAAATCAAACCATAGCATTTCTGCTTCAAAGTTTCAGCATATCACCACGATAATTCTTGAGTATTTATCCTATATTCTAATAATTTCAGAAATTACCTCACTGTTCTAAAGACTAAATAGAAAAAAAACCTCAGTAAATCTAGTTCCAGGTGAAGCAAAGTGCTTGTACACTGGGAGGCCACAAGTACCTCACTAACAGTCAAAGGGAAGGGACAGAAGATAGGTTAGAGTGCGGCTTGGTTCCATGTAGAAAGGCCACTTGCCAATTAAAAGGCTTTTGGCTCACTCAGATGGAGACAGGAAGGCAAGAATTGTACTGAAAATCACATTCAGCCTCCAAGTAATCTTCTTAATGGGTGATTTGGTTCTTTATCCCTCTGATCTGTGCCCCTTAGCACAACAATAAATATAATCATTCTAGCAGTGCAACAGCAAACAAATAAAATCCCAAATCCAATAATAGTTCTGCATCTGATAGCTCAAATAGTTACTTCATACTGCTAGAGTAAATAATTACACATTTCAAGACAATTCCTTACGTTTTCCTTACAGACACCTTTGAAAAACACATCACTCTACAAACATCTATCAAAAAAAAAAATCCCAAATCAAGAAGTTTTCTGTAATTTCTTTTCCCTTTTCTTCTAGCAAGGACAAGAGGGTCGTTGCTGCAAAGAATTTTCTGATTCTGTTGCTTATCTACGTCAGCTAAAGCTATAAACTGGATTTATTACTAAAGATATATGGCTATATAACAGGTAAAAATCACAGATACAGCATTTCAGGTGGCCAGTTTGGTCACCCAAAACAGCATTGTCTTCACTGAAGTTATAAAAAGCCAGACCACAATAAACACAAACAATAACTACATCTGTTTCCAAAGAGAGATCCTTAAATAAGGGACAAAAGGAAGAGATACATACTAGAAGTGCTAATTAGGCCATAATATAATTATAATTAGGGCCATAAACAATGGCCCTAATTATAATTACACTGTTCACAAAAGCAAGGGAATGGAGCTTTTAAAAATGCTCACCTCCAGTTCTATCTTTGTTTATGAGCCTTGAACTTCTCTTCATGAGAAGTTTGTAGTCTTGCTATCTCAAGAATTTCATTAAAAAACAAGGGCAATAAAAGTGAAACTAATGCTGTAAAACCTTTAAATTTTGCAAAAATATATGCAACCTGCTTACAAAAGTTAAAGGGAAAAACTCTAACAGATTGGCAAAGATACAGTTAAGACAGATCTACAAGACTACTGCTTTTTGTCAACATTAATTAGTTTTCTGAACAGAATAAAAAGGTGTGCATGTCATTAGCTGTGGAGAAGATTAATTTCTGTAGACTTTACAACTATACCTGACAGCTGTTGAGGTGAAAATTCAGTTAATAGAGAATTCTTACCAGTATTGTAATTCCTTGTTCTTTGCACAGCATGGCTATTGCACCTAGGACAACACTCACCAGCACCCAGAATACAGAAAACGTATGTCCTTCCTTACCTGTTAAAATATAGAATGCCATATCTTTAGGCATTTTATACATTTAAAGGTAAATTAAAATAAGAATTAAAAAAATAAACAGCATTTATTATCGCAGTCTTTTCTACCAGTCAAGATCTGGACACACAGACTTAAAAAGCATAGGGCACCTCCTGCAATATGCTGGCATTTGTCCCTTTATTGCAGTCATTTTCTGTTCTTGGAGACATTAGAAATGTCCCTATTTGCTCAATGTTTTAGCCAGATTAATTAGAATGGCAGAAGCTTCACATAATTTTCACAATTTGTCATCTGCAAAGGTTAATTCCCAATATTTAGGGACATTTATCATCCTTAGCTAGAGCTCTGTCATTACTGGCCACTCTCCTCCAAGCTACCATAAGAACAAGAAATTCTTTATAATAGTTACTCATGAAGTGTCACATACACAAACTGTTTTAACTGCAGTCTAGTCTACAAAGGCACAATGAGCTGCTTCTCCAGAGCTGCTGCATTTAGCAAGTGCCTCATGTCATTTTATTATCACTGCAATAGAATGCCATGGAGCTCAAAAATGTCAGCAGCTGAGCAGAAGCAGTTAGTCCTTGCACTCAGGAAGCAGTTTTACAGCAGGGTGAGGAACTCTGGGGTTAAGAGATCAAGAGCCACTACAGCTTCTACTCAAAGAAAAGGTTTTTTAAAGACTGTACCATGTAGCTGGTTTTGGGTACTACAAGCAGGCATATCTGAGATGAATATAACAACCAACCCTACTTCAGCCAAGGTACTATCACACACAGAATACACAGGTGCTTCACATAAAAAACATATCTGCCACAACCTCTACTCCATAGGTGCAAGCAACAGAGGAAAGCACTCTGCTCACACAGAGGCAGCTTCTTGATTCAAGTAACAGGGGCTCGACAGGCATCACAAGAATCAATCTTTGACTTGGCATGTGAAAAAACAAAGTTGAACTCTGCGTTCATTGACTGAATCCCTTTCTTACTTTCCTTGATCTCTAGAGTGGTTCTTCTCTACTGCTAATGCAGGTTTGACCCTCAGTGCTTAAAGAGAACTAAAATAATGGTCCGTGGAAAGGGTAAAGGCAACATTAAGATATTTAAACAGAAGTAGACACCTACACTTAAGCTAGTACACTAGGCTTCCTTTATAACTGTCCATGAGAAGAGGACACCTTTAGGGATTAAGTTACCTAATTAAATGCAGCTGAACACCCTTCAGAGATGTAACTGTGCACTGATGACACAGGGAAACCAGTACACTACCTCAAATGT
Source organism: Ploceus nigricollis (assembly GCA_013399945.1). NCBI lineage: Eukaryota > Metazoa > Chordata > Aves > Passeriformes > Ploceidae > Ploceus > Ploceus nigricollis. Next base: position 42,817 of record VXBC01003466.1, on the reverse strand, counting down.
TGTTGGGGTCAGATACAAATCATAACCGTAAGTGTGAAAAGGATCTACTGACATCGGCCTCCTCTTTCATTTTGAACCAGGCTACTTCTTTTGTAGCAGAGAGCTCCAAACTTTTAATATAAATATGTCAAAGAACAGGTTTTGAGGTTACTTCTAACCTAAAAAAACCCTTACCTAAGACTTCTAAAGCTTCAACAGAGTGAATACTAAGATGTTTGAGATTAATTGTTGCAATACATAGAGGGCATTTGATCCTTCTCCCTCCACTCCAAATTATGTCTCCAGAGGTGAGGTAAACCTTAACATTAGAGGTGCAAATGTTATAAAGATAAAAGAACGTCTTCTTTTAGGAAAGAAGTCATAGACATCTGAATAATGCAAAAAAAAAAGGCAAGAAAATACAAAATACATAATGACTAAAGAGACACTAGAAGTAGAAAAATTAAAATGCAATGGGAAACTCCAGCCCACATCAATTATACAGAAGAACAGCTGAGGGTTGTAACTCATGGAGGAAAGAGCTTCAACATTATTTCTATGAGTACTGCTAAGACAGAAAGAATTCTGTCTAAATACATCCCTTCAAGGAGCTTTTCAGACTTTGCAGTACAACAGACTGTTCAGCCAGTTCTTGAAAACCAGTTTTGGTGGGGTTTTTGTTTGTTTGTTTGTTTGTTTTGGTGTTTCTGTTGTTGTTTTGGGGTTTTTTTAATGTAGAAATCAACTAGCACAGAGAATGCAAGGATAGAAGGCAAAGTAATTGACTGTGTTCACAAAATTACCATCAATCATCCTTAGTAAATGTAAAAAGAAAAATAGTGAAGACAGCCAATGGACTTTTACTGTGTTCATGGAAGTAGACTTTCTTCCACTGAGAGGTTTCCTCTTGTCAGAATCAAATATTAGTCAGGAAAGGAGTCAGGACAACTAAGCACTTCTCAGAGAAGCAGTATTCAGTACACAAATACAAATTACCTTAACACAGAAGATAGTAGGAAGTATATATAGTAAGAGACCAGCTGGCAATTCAGAAATGCTTTGATGATTCAAAATATAAGAGTAATAGTAAAAAGGGAACTAGGTCAAATCATCAAAGACAAATGTAAAAGCAGCATATTCATACAGAAAATCTAACATAGAAAGGTCACATTGCAAAATGAGAAAAGGTAATGTATGTAAAGAACAAATCCCCACAATTCCACAGATATATTAGTAAGAAGAGTAGTGAGGAAGGAGCTATTCCAATATTCATTGAGAAATAAAATGGACAATGCCAAGAAAACAGAAATGTTCTGTGCCTTTTTTCCTTAATTTTTTCCCAAAAAGGTCAGTTGCAATCAGATGGCAAGTACAGCATCAGCAGAAAGGGAGGAAGGACAAAAGCAAAAATAGTGAACTACAAGACAGAATTGATAGAGAAGTTAATCTGTTTTAAATGACAATTGGTTACACTCACTCAATAGGTCCTATAGAACCCAGAGTAACCTCAACTGTTACCTCTCAGAAATCATGAAAAAAACATGAGAATCCAAGAATCTCAAATAAAACAATGTCTACATATCTACTTTTGAGAAGGAACAAAAATACAAAAGGATAGTCTACAGATACAAAGCTAAGCTGACTGATCAAAATTACAAAAATTCACTACACCAAGACAAAATATTTTCTAGGTGACACTCTAAAACTAAAAGAATATGATTAATTGTTCACCAAATATTTTAGTCATTTATACAGAACTAAGAATAACTTTCGACTTGGACAGAAAAAAAAAGTCTTCCTGATAAAAGGAAATCTGTAAACATCCTATACCTTGACTTTGCAAAGGCAGGAGAATAACACTGGAAGCAGTGTGAAATATGCCCCAAAAAAATATGGGCTGCATGAAATTGTTATAGAATGGATAAAAGTAACAGCTGGAAAACTACAGTAAGATATTAGCTTGTTGTGAAAAAAAGCACAGATAACATTTTGTACTGGATTCTTCCTTTGTTCTTACTCCTTTTAGATGCTGGAATAAGAAATATGCTTATTAAGACCAGAAGTACTGCCAGGCTGCAATGGCCAGGAATCATAAAAAGGAGAAGTCAGAATTCCATTGACAAACTGGAAAAAACACAGAATCATATAATAGCTTGGTTTGGAAGGGACCTTATGGGTCATCTGATTCCAAACCCCTTGCCATGGGCAGGGACACCTTCCACTATACCACGGCTGCTCAGAGCGCCATTCAATCTGGCCTGGAGAAATGGTCCAGCCAAATAAAAGAAAACTGAAGCCATTCAATAGGCACATGCTCAAAGTTGTGCATAAACAAGTTTGTCTTCCTGTGAACGTCCCAAGTCTCAGATGCAAGAAATATCTCAGCTTGCCCAGCAAAGTCAAGCTTAAGCATGGACTTGCAAAGATGATAAAAACACACAGCGGAAAATGAAATAATGAAGGTCCCAAAAATTGAGCATCAAAGACCTGGACTTCAGTAAGGCCTTTGACACAGTCTCCCATAAGATCCTCACAGAGAAGCTGTTGCTGAACAGGCTGGATGTGCAGACAGTGAGGTGGACTGAAAACATCTGAATGGCTTGTCCAGAGGGTGGTGGTCAGTGACACAAAGTCTAATCGAAGGCCAGTGTACTCAGGGGTCAATACTGGGTCTAGTCCTCCTCAACATCTTCATTCATGATTTGGATGATGGGGCAGAGGGCACCCTCAGCACATTTGCTGAGGACACCAAGCTGGGAGGAGTGGCCGATATACCAGAGGGTTGTGCTGCTATACAGAAGGACCTTGTCAGGCTGGAGAAATGGTCTGGCAGGAACCTCATATGGTTTAATAAGGGAAACTGCAAAATCCTGCAGTAAAGCCTCCTGGACAATTGGCTCTAGGTGACCCTGTGTGGGCAGGTGACCCCAAGACCCCTTCAACTTCAAACACTCTGTGATTCTGTAGACAAGATCTCCTGAAAAGCACAATCTCTGTTCCTTTGTTTTCTTTTGCAGGCTCAAAAAATCAACAGTTATACATAGAATTGTAATATTATCAAAATTCATCAGTGACTACACTTCAAAGAGTAAGAATTTCAATTAAGAAACATTTCATTTCATGCTTGTTCCTGGGTCAATATGCACAACACCTCTTCATCCCCACCACCCCCTGTCTCAACTGCAGAAATCTCAGTAAACTCGGCTGGCAAAATAGATACAAAAGACCATCATTCAGCAATGCCTTCAATTTTATCATTTTTTTTAAACAGTGAGTTGGAAATGTAAAGCACTGCATAAGTGCTTATTATGAGATATACACATGCCAACAGAAGTAATCAGTCTAACAAAGCATATTCCCCTAATATGGCGCTGTTTCTCACCAGAAAAATCTTGTGTCAGAAAACGAAACTGATCTCTCATTGGCACCTGTGCCTGGTTGAAACTGGTATGCCATATTGTGAGTGGGCATTTTGCCACTCTAACAGATGGACAAAATTGTAAGCATGCCAAAGAAATAGAGTACTTGCTTATTTTTCTTTTAAGCTGGAAAAATATAGTGTTTCTACACAAACCCAAAAAGCGTTGTTCAGATGGTCCCTCTTTAGGAGTACATGAAGTCTGAAAGTTGAGGGGATTCAATAAAATACCTATGTAAACCATAAACAAGACATGAGAGCTCCTCCATTTAGACTGCTAGACTTGAGTATAAGCATTTCTAGGTCAAGGATGCATACACAAAGTGTTGTACAGTGTGGAATTGACTGATCCTAAATTTATGAGCAACACATTGACAGTGCCCTTAAATACTAATCCTATTTCAAGAGACCTTATTTTCTGATGTCCTAAATCCACAGGTCAAAGAAAACAAACTCCTTAGAAGTGAAGCATATGAAGAAAATGCTACATTTAAACTACCAAGCTTAGTTTTATTGTAAAGCCAAACTAACAAGATCCAAAGTAATTACTATCAATTCAGACGCTTAGGCCTTCAGCATTTCCTTCTTCCAACCCAGCTGAGCAACTTAAGAGTCAGCCAGGTGACAGCTTGGAGCAGTTTATGGTGTCACTATCTTCAGGTGAAACACAGCAACTGATTCTGTGAAAGCACCTACTCTGAAGGTTGAAGTAAACAAAAGTTATGTTGAGCTCCTGCAGGAAGTTTTAATTTTTAAATGAAATAGATCACAAACACTCATATATTCCATTAATGTGCCTTGTCTGTGGAGATGGTGTCTTCCAACTAAACTGCTACAAATATTCTTCTAATCAAGCTCTAAGAGTTCCCTGCTCATGAATTGCTAAGCAAAGGGGGAAGAATTATCTATTCTTAAAAGATCACATAAGAATCCACTGTTAGAATTCAATTAAGCCCAAGACCTCCTTGTGTGTCTCCAAATGTACATACTACTGCAGTTCAGCTCAGTGTTTCACTTAATAATGATATTACAGTAGGAAATGCCACTCCTAAGCATATCCAGCCATCTCAAGCTCATTACCTAGAGGCCACACTGAAGGAAGCATCTATCCCCTGAATTACAACATCTTGGAGAAGTGAGGGTTAGCATCAATTCTACCAGAAAAAAAGGTCATAGTGTTTCCTCAGCCAGCTAAAATCATACGTTAGGTTATCATAAAATCATATGTTAGGTTTTTCACTTACAACTATTCCCTCCAAATGTGTTCAAATATGAACGGTAGGGCGCACAGTTGAAAAATCAGGGCTCACATATTTAACAATAGTAAATACCTCTTGACCAATTGCACAATAGCTAACAAATTCCCCATATCTTAGCAATGATCTCTTTCACACAGGAGACTTAAATGTTTCCAATTTAAACAACTGTAGGAAAACTTCCATAATATAAACCTCCAATATTCACAAAACTCATCGCTACTTTGCATGCTTTATTAAATTAGCAATGAACTAGTAGACGACTGACATCTATACAGAAGAAAACAAAACAGAAACACACAATCAGAACAAAGTAATTTTTAGATTTCATAGCATATGAGCAAGAGTTGATCCTGTATTTGATATCCATACCAATATTATTCACATGGACCAAGTCATGAACTCCTCATTTTACCTTACTCAGAGATTGCCAATGCAGATGGCAAATACATGCAACTGGATCACTGTCAAAACTGAAGACAAAGGAAGGCAAAAAATGAACACTACAGCAGTTTTAAATTGCCTTATGAATTCCCAGAGAAGCTGCATTAAAATTCAACAAAGTTAATAACCCACAATTCCCTTCAGAACATACCTAAACAGTTGTCAGCTCTTGCTGTCTCCAAAGCCTATGCAGTGGATTTGTCCCCACAGCTGTGTTTAAAACAGCAGGACAGAATGAGAACAACAGATTAGTTCCTTGCAATTATAAATGTTATCCTTTCAAAGATGCTAACTTCAAAAATGGTATACTGGGAAAAAGTAACAGAATTGTAGAACTTCAGAAAGACATAATTATAGCCCACATNAAAAAAAAAAAAAAAAGCTTCAGATTCTGCTTAAAAGAAACTGTCTTCCCAAACATCCAATGAAACCACAAATAAATCAGGTAAAAAAGCTGCAGTATATCTTGGGCTTTACAAAAACCATTATTTTCCTTTGGAAGTTTTCCAGCCTAACACTGATATTTTTCTGATCTCCTGACTGTTTTCACTATTACATATACTTTCCCCATAGTACTTCCAAATCCTCCTCAGACATTTCATGAGTTCCTACTCCCACGCAAAAAAAAAAAATCGTAAATCTTTATATTCATTTTCTCAAGTGAAAATAAGCACTAACCAGTCTCCCACATATGATTTTTGACCTCTTTTCTTTAAAGAATGACAATTCATTAACTGTGTCTAAACTATTAAAACATATACAGATTTTTTGAATTCAGTCATACACAAATTTCACATTGCCTTGCTGCAAGAATAGTCAGGTTCTTTATTAAAAACTTAGATAATCTGTCTGCTAGCAGCATTGGGGTGCTGCTGGTAGCCAAACAATATATGTTACTGACCCAACCATATCAGTAGCATCACATCAGGCTTTCAATATTTGTTTTACTCAGATGCTCACTTAAAGTTCATGAAATAAAAGCAAACTGGAATGAAACATGTTTAGGTAACTATATTCAAAAGACAATACAAATTCAGTCCGCAAATCTTGATGGTCTTAAGAGTTGTACCCTCTTTTAAGTGCTCCAAAAGAGTCACACTACACTGTGTCTTCATAACAATTAAACAACAAAAAACAAAATCAACCTTTGATAATTCTTCTCCCACTCTTTGTAAAAATTTGGTGAGCTAAGCTCTATATAAATGTGACAGCCAAATCCAGGAACAAAGACACACACAGTTGACCTACAGTTTAGGGCCATGCTTGCCTTTAATATACAAAAAGCCTAGCAGGACAAAAGGAAAAAGGATGTTAGAACAAACTGGTACAATCCACTTTTGTGTAGGATCACCATAAAGCATCTCTATTTGATTAGGAACATAAACCTGATACAGAGGGGTTTTTGGTTGTTTTCTCCCTCTCTTTCTCACAAACCAAGACTACTTCACAAAAATAAACTACCTTCTTGGCCTGACCTAGAAAATGATGTAATAACAGCTCTTAACTTGCTCTAAAACTAGCAATGTGCATTGGCAGTATCACAGACATTCTGGATCTTGAGGATTTGACATCAGAAGGACAACATTCTAAGAGAAGTAAAAGGACTTTTTCTTTGCTGCTTAGGAGACATTGTCTAAGTCTGCTTTTTAAATTATATGTCCATATTTTTAAAATGCATGTTGTTATATTCACAGTGAGACTAGCTTACATTTGGGATTGACTCCCTCAATCTATGCAGGATCAAACTCAGCTAAAGTCAGATAAAAGTTCTTTACTTGCTATTTAACCTATCATTTGAGAGGCTGACCTAGAAGAACTGTTCACAAAAGAAGGAAATTCATACCAAGGGTAAAACTTTTTATTTACTTTGCAAACCCACTGAAGAGTCATATTCTACCACAGTCACTTCCCCATATTAGGTTACCTTTTCCTAAAACCTTTCATACAAAGAATCACAGGAACAGCTCAGTTTGGAAGGGGCCTCCAGAGATCACCAGGTCCAATCTTTGCAGGAAAGGGAGCCTAGACAAGATCACCTAAAACCCTGTCCAAATGCATTTTGAAAACCTCCAGTCATGGGGAGTCTGCCACATCTCTGGGGAGATTGTTGCAGTGATTGATTGTTCTTGCTGTAAAAAGATTCTTCCTTACATCAGGGTGAAATCTTTCCCAGTGCAACCGCACCCATTGCCCCTTGTCTTCGTCATGTAGTTCCTTGTGAAAAGAGAGCATCCCTTCTCTTTGTGGCTGCCCTTTCCAATACAGACCCTTCCCTACACAAGCACTCATGTTCAAACAGCTGCAGGTTGGACAAACCTCCCCTCCACAAAGGGAAAAAAAAAATATAATAAGGGCAGCAAGTCAAACTGCTTTGGTGGGGTTCAGCTAGAGGATAGAATGATACAATGGTGGACAGGAGTGTTGTTTGGAGGGACTATGACAAGCTGGAGGAATGGGCCTCATGAAAATCAAACACAACACCATGCAACAATTAAGGCCTGGGCAGCAGCTCTGCAGAAAAAGGTCTGGAGTGCCTGGGTGATAAGCTCCTGGCTGATGAGTCAGTAGCGTGCCTTTGCAGCAATCAAGGTGAAAGACTCAAGTACGTAACTTGGATACAAATTCTTGTGTACAGAGAAAGTCTAAACTTCTTCAAGAAGTGCTGAGGGAAAAGCAGGCAGTGAAGGTGACAGTAAACACTGAAAACTGACCTGAAAGACAATGCTGGCAGACTGTAATTTTCCTTGGCAAAATTGCTTAAAAGACATCTGCTCCCCTATTATCGTGTAATGCCCAATAAAAATCAGTAAGGGCTGCTTAGTATCTTGTCTTTGCAACATTTTCCTTCTTCTGTATCAATGACACAAATTTCAGTCCAAGAATGCTATTACATTGACACTGATTTCTAAAAGCTATTAAGCTGGCCTTCACAAGTTGAAGAGCCTCCTTAACCAGAATATGCATCCTTAATCATTCCCAAGATGTCCTCTATAGCAAAATAATTAGAGGGTCCTATAAAATTGTCTCCAGTGGTCATCCTAAGAATTTGGCTCTTGAGTTCTTCAAGCAAAGATCATTACAAGCAGTGGCATTACCCCTGCCATATAAGCCCACCTGTCTACCAGAAACATTGGAAAACAGATAAGGCAGTATTTTGATTGGTCTATCTTACTCTACCACTAATAAAAGAAACATTATAAGCACAATCATATCCAATAACATAGGTGAGAAAAGAATAAATAAACAAGCAAGGACCCAAGGCAAATTTTCATCAAGAAATCATTAGCTCAGTTGAAAGAAATTAAACCTATGCAAAGGGAAGAAAAATATATAGGAAGTAAACAGGAATCATCCTAAGTAACATTTGAAATGGCAAGATAAACGTGTCATATCAGCAATAGAAATATGTACAATAGTTCCAAAGAATCTAAACTGAACCAGCAGGAGTTGCTCACAGCATCAGACAGCTCACTGTGGACTAACTCACGCCCCTCAGCCCACACTGAGGTCTCTGTGATACCATAACTATGCTGTTAGGGCGGATCACAAAGTCAGCTGAGGTACCTCTGAAACACCCTGCCAGCTCTGGTTCATCATTACAGGCCATGCCTGTGATGAACGACAGACAAGCTCCTCACAACACAGCTCCTTGTGGCTTCACCAAATGAGTCCCGTATTTCGTGTGGTAGAGCACATTCAGATACCAGACTGCATGTCCTGCAAAGCTTTCCACAGTCATGAACTCGTGCTTTCTTGTGTGTTTATTTAACAGAGCCCCCAAGATAATTTCTCCACAACTGTATTTGAACTACCAACCTGCATTCAGATCAAACAATACCAGAGATCTGAAAGCTCACTTGAAAAAACATCTACCAAGGAATTGTTCATGTTAAACACAGCTGTCTTACAAAAACTATGAGTAACACTATATTCAGCACTATATGCCAGCAGTTGCATATTGCAGGAATCCAGAAGGCTTAGTCATAGGAATAATTCTTTGCAATTCATTAAAAACACAAATAACGTTCCGAAAAGCTGACTCCCAAGGGATTTAAGACATCCCAACACAATGGCATAAAGAGTAGTAAAATATTTAAGCATATGCATTTGTAGGTTTGATTTATTTCTAAAATACTTATTGAAAAACTTCATTAAACTTCTAAACAATAAAACATGTAGCAAATAAGCCTATCATAAAGTGGACTTTGCTTAAACTAAATTCAGTGTTTAACAAGAATTAGGGAAAGTAACCTTTTCNAAATATATAAAAATATATATTTTGTGAGGGTAAACAAATCAATCTGACATTTTAAATTTTGGTATACTTCACTGAAATGTACAAATGCTGAAAATATACACAATAGGAAATTAAAGGGGCAAACAGAATGCTTACTTTCTTTAAATGCTTTACAGTAGCCAAGGAATGACAACAAGAAGAACAGGGCACACAGTAGGTCTGCTCTGCCAACAATCCCAGCAACCTTTAAAAAAAAAAAAAGTAGTTTCAAATTATCAGATTTTTATTCTCAGAAAACCTGAATTAAAGGAACACATACAAAGTGAAATATATAATAGAATATAACTGTATCACTTTTTTTCTTTAACTGGGTGTAGTGGATTAGTTATACCCAGTTTTTTTAGATGTATCCTATTTTTTATTGGGTATTGCTTAGTATCAACAACATAAATGGTTTGGCTTTGGTTTATGAAAATTTTAGTTTATGGAAATTTTTTTAAGAAATGACGGAGGACTTCACTGCATAAAATTTAGACTCTATACAATTCCATCTGTTTTTTGGATCAAATTGCATTTCAGCAGAACACTTAGAAAACATCAAAATATAAACCAGATGGGGTTGGAAGGGACTTTAAATATCCTCTCCTTCCAACCCCTCTGCCTTTCACTAGACCAGGTTTCTCAGAGCTCCATCCAACGTGGCTGTGAACACTTCCAGGGATGGGGCATCTACAGCTTTTCTGGGCAACCTGTGCCAGTGCCTCACCACCCTCCTAATATCTAAATCTAGAATTTCCTCCTAATATCTAATCTAAATCTATTCTCTTTCAATTTGAAGTCAAACATCCTGAACCACAATTAAGTTGGCAGCTCTGCTGAAACACAAATCAAAACTGTTCACTTTCAGAAGACAAGCCAGCCTTCAAATTGCAATCTGAACACTCAGAATGGACAAATACCTTCCAGCTTGCAGATTTAGGGGAAAAAAAAGAAAAAAAGATTTCCCCTCTGGCAGTCTTTTGTGTTTTATTAACTGACTGCATTAGAGCTGCCTCCAACTGCATCTTGAAACAGAAGTTGTGCTAATGCAAAAGAAAATGAGAAGCACATCCTTGGACCTCTGCACTTGAGATCTGTGCCAACCTATTTAAATCAAGTGCAATCTCAGGGCTATCTGCAAGCTTTGGTTCAAGCCCCTAAACTGTATTTACAATAACTTGCTGAAACAGAGTAAGACACTTTTGGATCTTCAATTCTCAGTTACACAAGTGTCAGGATAACACCACAAATTTTTTGCGAAAATCATGACACGGAGCTGGTAGGGGACTGTATAAGCCGTGACGTTCGAACCTCACTAGAACGTACACCCAGAGCAAGGATCATGGAAATACCCCTTATTTCTCAGTCTAGCTCTGCTTCCTGGAGTGCTGAGTTCCATGTTTTCAGGAGATGTACAGAAGAAGGCAGAACAGCTACAGGTTTTCTTTTTAAATTCATTTTTTGTGATCATATTTCAGGGACAAAAGCAGAAACTTCAGTTCTCATATAGTATACCAGTTGTTCCATTTTGTGTGTGGAACAGAAAGAGGAAAGCAAAAAAGAAATGGGCATTTTTTGTGTCAGGGAAACATGATGGAGCAACTATTTCCAAATAACATCAGAGAAAGAGAAGTGCAGAGGCATGAGAGTATGACTGATTCCACTGCAGAGACTCTCTCCCATTTTTACCCTCAGCTTTACTTGAACACTGTGAAAGAGGAAACTGTTGGACTCCTAAATTCAGTTCAGAAGAACTTCTTGATTTATCTGCAGCTGTGCACCTAACTTCTTTGTTCCTTCTTCTTCTACCACACAAAGGAATTATGAGAATTAACTCAATAGCCGTGGAGTGCTTTGAAAGGTGAAAATAATGAAGTGTCATTCTGCTTCAGGAGCTGCTCTTCCTAATGAGATAAAAGTTAAGGTGAGCAGACACAATTTTGAAAATAAATGTCCACTTGTTACAGCAAAGAGATTAAGGGGCTAATAACGTACATAGCCTCAGATGACTCCAACAGCAAAATGTTACCTAAAATGCAAAATAAGGCATATAGATTCTGGAAAGAAGGCAAACAATGGAAAACACCAAACCAGTTTTAAATTAGTATCAGATATATTCTTATGTCCATTTTCACTTAGCATTTCATCACTGAAGTGTTACAAAGAATAGGCCTTTTCTAGAGAAGAGAACTACAGCACAAGAGTATTTACTTGTAGGTAGAAAAATTACAGTGTTTTCCTTACATAGGTACTGAAAGCATTACACCTTTCAATATCTGTTTTACATGGCAGTTTGTTTTGCTGTATAAACCAAAAACCCGAAGCAGCAAACAGACGGATTCTTCACAATTTTATGTCAAAATATGTCATCTCATTTCAAAACCAGGATGTCAGATACTTAAAACTCACAGGTTTAAAATCATAAGGAATGCTTTATAAGAGATGCTGCCAGACACACACTCATCCTAGAACTACAGCAGTATAAATGACTTCTTCACTGCAGCAAGATTTATTATTCACCATGTAAATGATTAGAGGCTTTTGTTCATTCCTGAATTTTAGAAGAGGCCTTATATATGTGTGCTACTTTTTCCCCCTCTTCTTCCACTGTTTGCCTGAAACATTTGCAAGTCTTCAAATATGCAAGCAGACCACATCACTTGTAATTTATTTGACATGACAAAGGGCTTATTAATATTCTCATGCTGATTTAAATACATTTTTAGAGTCAAATGGAATGCAGAATAAATTTATGGATATTGATAAAGGGGTCAATAGTAAGTCTACTACAAAGTTAAGACTCAAGTGAGATTTCTCTTTACATATCAGAACATCAAAAGCACTGAAGACTTGTTTTACTTTACTCGGACATCTAAAACTGGTTTTGGAGAACAAATATGAGGGGCCCTTCTGACACAGTGCACTCTCACAAAGAAGGTATTGTGCAGGCGAGTGAACACCAGAGAATGATTGTCAAGATGTTTTAGCCACACTGCCAGAAAAGGTGGCAAATTACTAATGCATAACTTTGCACCATCTCTAGGTCTTCAATACATGCAAGGTCTCCAGTCAGCTGACAGCACAGCTTTCAATAACTTTTCCCCCACCAATTGTGTGCAGAGCAAATGCAAGAAGCCAAAACCATGGCATATTGTGAATAAATAAAAAATCAGCACCACATACGTAGAATGTGCACTGAAGGATTCACTGTTCATTGCTAGGACAAAATCAAAATTAAAGCTAGTACTTTTTCTGTAGCTCAGACTTTCCAAATTCTAACAAAACCCCCCAAAAATTTCCCTTATTGTGATAATTTTATATTTGATTTATTCATTATCACAAGGTCAAGGGATCAGTGACGACATTCAGCAAGCCCACTAGCATAAGGCCATAAGATTTTCTTAACTATGAGCACAAAAGAGCTTTTTAAGAACACCATCTTCTCTTCACAGAATTCCCACACAAGGACTTTGTGTTTTGGTCAGATATTTTAACTGATTGCTATATATGTGCCACGCTTCTATTCTGCATCTTTACATCTTTGCTTTTGCCTGCACTATTAAAGGGCCCATTACTGTCAAATTTGTGTTCCTCGTATATGTAATTACAGACTGTGATTTTAAAAAAAACCCTTTAATCTTCTCCTTCATATTAAAAATATAAACCCAGTTTGATCTCTCACGAAACAGGATGATTTCCAGCCCTTTAATCGCTTTCATGGCTCTTCTGAGTACTCTCCAATTTTTCCAGTGTTGTCCTTGCAGCATGGATGCAAAACTGAATGCAGTATTCTACTAGTCACATACAAAGTTCATAGACTGCCCCATCTCCAATTTTAAAACTCTTTGCTTTTTTTTACCAATGCAAATGGAAATTAAAAGTAATTAGGAAAATCCAGCAGGTAGGAAAACTCTGTGGCATAGTGCTATCCTCCTTTAGTTATTGTACTTGAATGATCTGTGTTCCTTAATAAGGTCTAGCTCAGTGGAATTACAAGCCTTGGACGTACTAACCACAATATTTGATTGTTCTATTAAGACATGTGCCAAGAGAAGTGTTAAGAATATATAAAAGCAATCTGTAGAGTATAAGGCTATGCCAGAATTAATTAGTCAAGATGGTCAAGAACTTCTAAAATAAAAATCTCTGGAGATAATTATTCAATACTTACACACTCGGTGTGCACTGGATGTACAGCAAAGAGCAAAGCAGCAAGAAGAGAGGACTTTGGAGCCAGGTTTAACCGCCTTCCTTTACTGCTGAATTGCAATCCACCCAATAATATGGAGAACACATCAACCATCAACACTGAGATAGTACAATGCAGTATTATATTGATGACATGGAAACCGACTGGGTAGAAGCCTCCAGCAAAAAGGTAATTAATTCTATATAGAAACAAAAATATTAAGGGTAGGAATTACAAAAATGGTTAGAAAAATACAAATAAAAAAAACTAAACAACCCCATAGCAGACATGTGCACACAAAAATAAAGCAGACATCTCAGTACAGGTGGAGTTACCATTTAGCCACCACAAGAAGATAGAAACAATATCCCAGTCTTTAGGCCACGTATTCATAGGGAATATCACATGGATACAGTATATATCCCCTCCAAACACATACATACCTTAGCACCATTATTTTAATCATTCCTGTAGTTACTTAGAACTGGCTTTTGGTCAACAACATAACTTCAGTGTTGCAACCTAGGGATAAATAACCCAGCCCACTGAGGGATACCCATGGCCTTAACAGCAGCCAACTTGATGAAATTATGTTAATTAAATCCACACAGTGAGGAAGCTAATGTGCACTGGGACTATGATTTCCACTGACATACTCTCTGAAAGAGGTCCTAGCATGTGGGTACAATCAGTATCCACCCAGAAAATAATCAGCGTATCTTGGTAACTAATTTGTGAGACTGGTTAAAGAGATGTTTCATACAAGTAACAGAATCAGAGGGAAGTGTAAGTACAGTCTAAATCCCTATTCAAGACAGGAACTCTGCAGTAAAATGGAGGCTGAGAAGAAAAAGGGGAAACATTGTGCTATTATCCATATGCTTTTATCAGTAGGTAAGATACACAGAAACTTAGTTAGAATAGGGGATTTTACACAGTTCTTTTGGTCAATGTGCATCTGGCATAAATGAAACGTATTTAAAAACTTAACCTATTATAATATGATGCACATAAAGGTTGGAGCTTAGGGAAATTAAGGAAACCCGTTTCTTTCTTTGAAAATAGCATTTTATGGACCATCTCCACAGGCTCATTTATATTTTCAGATAGAGTAATGATTGTATCCCAGTTCACTCTTTAAACAAACCAGAATGTTATTAGAGATCAAATATACCACAGAGACAAGGGAAAAAAAAAATAAAAAAAAAGGAAAGCATGTTCTGTGTAATGCACTGAAAGCTTTAATAGGTTTAGGACTCTGACACGTTCTATTCAGTTGCTCGTTTTTCTTGACGAAAATGTGAAGAAAGCCCAATAGACAGTGAAACCCACAGTGCTAGGTACTTAAAACACTGACACTACCCTAAAGGGTCAAAGTTTTTGCTTGAATATGAGGACTAAGAGTGGGAACACTTCTTCTGCACTTACTTAGTCCATGGCTTGGAATGGGCAGAACAAGCACCAAGTCCCCACTGACACCATTGAGTCATAAGGGGAAAATAAAGAAATTAAGACCGAATCCTCAAATATTCTCTGCACTACTGTGCCAGATTTCTACATGATCTACTGGTTACTCAAATCTTTGTGCAAAAAAACATGAGCTAAGCATCTACAAAAGTAATCCCTTTAAACCTTTAGTTATTTGACAAAACCTGCAAGTTATATATAGGCAGACATTTCACTAGATTCTCAGACACTCGAGTTAGAATATTGGAGTGAAGAGGTGGGAAGACTGTACAGTGTGCTGATGGAAAAAGGCCACAGAACCGTGATGCTATTTATAAAATAAACAATTTGACAGGTCAGCAGGAAAGCAGAGAACAAAAACTACAACAGCAATGTAAGTGGCAGCATGGCTAAGTGAAGGGAACATACACCTCCTAGTTCCTTGATGATGTGACATATTAAACCACACTGCCCCTAGTACCAGGTATAGAAGACCATTAAGACAAAATCTCTGAAAAGTAGATAGAAATACAGAATGTCAAAATAATGAATATTTTGGGAAAGAAACCATTGGAAAATTAAAACACCATTTGAAATTAAGGCAGTGAACTCAAAAATTGTATTCTGGAAAGGTACCCAACTACCCTCCAGCTACTTTGTTCTTGCCTTTTTTGTTGCCTCCCCCTAAATTCAATTGAGTCAATATAGGTTAAAAAATATTCAGACCTCAAGCAAAAATACAAGTCTCACCTGAAAGTTAGGACAGTTAGTGGTCGATATGACTTATGACTGGTATTGCTGCTGAGTTTGCTACCCCAAAAGTCATGATACCACAGGTCACCAAGTGGGGTTTCTGCCCTGAGGTCCTAAAAGAAAACAAATTACCAGATTCTTAAAAATTTTCCTTTGCTCAAAGCAGCTAAACCACAAACAAATTCTAACTAATACAAGCTCACAGTAAGATGGACATAGCGGGTGTTTTGTTGGCTCACTACTGACATCCGACCCATGGTACTTAAGTTTGTAATGAAGGTCAAATCTTGAATGCCTGTCATTGAAAAGGTCATGATCCTGGATTCTGTAAGTAGGCATAACTACATGAAATTTAGAGCTGTATTTGCATCAATTTATAATCTGGTCAACAGCTGAGATATGAAACACATAAACCTCCTCACCTCATAATTTTGTAAAAAGCCTTTGATTTTAAGGTGTAGGTTGACTTGCAAAGAAGGCCAACTACAAACTGCTGCAAAATAGCCATTTTTTACCAGTGCAGTAGCATAACTACTAACAAAAGCATGAAATCAAGGAGACTAAAGGTAGGAAACAACAATTAGCTCTTTTTGAAGCCTTGCTTTGCACAGGACTATTCAAATAGTTGAGGTTGTTTTAACACTTAATACATGAAATCAAGAATCAACATATCTATATACTGCTCTAAAAGATTAAAAAAACAGAAAGGTAATGAATTATTTTAATTTGGGGTGCAATAGGGGCCTATAAAAAAACCACTGCAAAGAAAAAGTCTTGCTTGCTTGCTCTTCCCTTTTATCTCAAAGCAATGCTGATAATGAAAAATCCCAATAATGTAGGCTACTAAATGGAAAGCATACACTTCGGAGGAAAAATAAGGATCTTGCTAGCATCTGCCTCAGTTTTCTATGAGGACAAGCTTGGAAGTTCAAACTAACATATACTTGTGCTTCTTCTGCTTCCCTTGTGCAATTAAATACCAATTTATGCTACAGCAAGGTACATGCAGGTGTAAGACACTTGAGACAGAACCTAAGAACAAAACTGTACTAGTCAGTACTACTCCTGCAATCAACAAGTTACTCTACCCCCATCTTCCGTCCTGAAATTATTTGAGACCAATGAACCAAAGGAGGTGAACAAGACACTGCAAACACAAGTACACAAACAGGCTTACTAAGCCCATGAAAGGTCTTACAAACCCTGATGCCCCTGTCTTATTATTCCTACATCCCCGTCTACTTACAAGATTCCCACATTGCAATTCCCTTGGTTTTATTAATTCCAGTTCCCCTCCTCCTTTGCTGCTACCACTTCACTTGCTTCTATAGTATCTTGAGCACTCCTGTGGTCTCCAGTACCTTCCATCTCATCCTTAGTCCATGCCTTATTTTTGGCTTGCACGTACTCCCAAATTACAGTCAAATTGCTGGACCCTGATGACTGGCTGCTGCTAAACTGAACTTAAAATAACTAATTTTTTCTTGCTTCTTCAACAAGAATATTCTTAACATATTCTGACGTTCATCCACCCAAAAATACAAATTAAAAAAAAATCCAAGAAGAGATTTCCTTCTATCATTCGATCAAATTCAGCAGTATTAGTAAAATGAAGTATTCTCTAATAGGTTACTAATTAATACACAGAAAAGAGAGCAGAGCTAAAACTGCAGTCTGAAAAAACCTAGACTGCAGCTGTCAATTAAGGCACTCTCAGGGAAATCCTTAAGAAATCAAGACTCACAGGGGATCCTACTTGGGCTTAAGAATTACCAAGGTGAAAAATTTCTTCACGCTCTCATAGATGTTTCTACTGCCAAGATATAGCTAGAAATTTCTTTCCTCTCCCAGGACTGCAATTTTAGCCTTAGGCACCTAAATGCCTAAATTCCTTATTGGTATGCACAAACCCTAAAGGTCATAATTTGACTCTCAGAGCAGGAACACACTCAACCAGCAGCTCACTAAATCGCTACAGCCAGCTTTTCTGGGGCAAGCTGGGACAGGGATGTACACCAGTATCTATTGAAGTCTTTGTACTCTGCAGGGGACAGTTGCCAGAGGGTGGTGTGGCCCTCAGACTGTTTTTTCAACCAGCAGCACTGCTCCTTATGTACATAAGGTTTATGAAAGACATACTTTTATAAATGTTAGTACTGAAAAAGAAAAGTATGTCTTCCATGTCACAGATGGTCTTCAATAACTTGAGATGGGAAACGTACAAGGCTTGATTTCCCATTCTGCTATAATCAGCCTTCTTTTGTCTTCCATTGGAAGAAAGCAGGAAAAGCTGAATGCATAGAATTACTTAGTGATTAGAGTACACTTCCATATGACCTAAAAATCTTCAATCATGTATCTTGCCCTTGTATGCAAGTTCTGTGAGGAAGTTTCTTACATTAATTTTCCTACTTACTGAACTTACCCTAAAATAGGAATGGTTTTCTTCAAGAGACACAGCTGTTTAAAGGCTACATATGATTTTCTCTTTAAAAACCAAAAGTCGCTATCAAATAATCTCTAAATATTTGATTAGCAGCAGCTTACAGACAGCAGAGTTCAAGATTTGAAGAAAGGTCAGTTTTTCTATATAAAGGCTTATGGAAATGACATACTGTGTCTGAAGCTCTGCTTAATCCAAGTGTTTGTCTTGCCAAGCTAGTAAATAAATAAAGACAAAAGCCACCAGTTAAAACGCTGCTTAAAATGATAAGAAAGCATCTGGAAAACAGCCTTTAACTCCAATAAAATCTAATAATGGAGTGTTCCATGATACGATAGGGATGAGGTCAACTGAATGTGTTGACTTTTGCTAAATGTCTTTTGCTAAATGTCTTTTGCTAAATAGACAATAAAAAAACGAAAGATTGGGATGATGGCAGCTAGCAAATTAACAGAAAGGGCACGGTGTGGTACCGAAGAAAATACTACAGTAGCAATGCTCAGTAAACCTATAAAATTACTTAAACTGCTGTCTTTCCTATTAAATAGGAATAAAATATGCTATGCTTTGTTTAATAAACTGTGCCACTGCTAGATAATCTCCCTCTCCATTAAACTGGTAAACTCATTGTCTCTGCATTTTTCTTTTGGATTTTGAATTTCCATATATCCATATGACTCCTGCGTTAAAATGATATTGTCATAAAATCCTCATTTAATTTCCAGGGAATAATAGAGGATTTTTATGTGAGAAATAGAATCAGCCTCCCAGTTTTTCAAACACACAGACTACATATGAATTAATTTATTTAAGCAGTTGGTTGAATTTCTCAGCATTGCCAACAGCTAGAATTCTGGTGCAAATTGTTGGCTTGCATAGATAAACTGAAACATTTTTAGGGTAAAGACTGAAAGAAATGGACAGAGATTACAAGTGTGGAAATTGCACATTACCAAAACAACCTGCTTTGCTGCAACATCAGTCTTTCGTTCATTCTTTCAGGAAATGAAAACATTATAAACAGGTCCCAAATAAAACTTTGCAGAATGAAACATTACCAGAAGCTGTAATCTAAAATACAATACTACTTTAAAAAAACCCAAACCAACAATGCTATAGGTTCTTAATTTGTCTACAGCATTCTCTTGAAAACTTTGAGATTTATTTCCACGTTGACAGATGTATTTTCCCCCCATACATTTGTAACTGAAGGTATGATGACTTATACATGCATAATAGAAATTTGTCTAAGGAAACAGTAATTCTGCATGATTCTAAAAGGCACACTGTGATAAGTTGCCTCTATATCTTGTGCAAGGAAAAAAAAAAGTGAATTGTGTTCTTCTAGCAGTATGAGTCTCCGGATTATCCTCTTTGTAACCCTATGGCTTCAGAAAGACAAAACCAACAGATGAATGTGATTATTTTTATCCTGTGCTTTTCTTTCTAAATGCTTAACAAGTACCTTCCAGAACAGCATAAAAGCTGTAGCACCAATACCCACCCATGGGCCTGGGCTCGCTCCCTTGCTACATGTGATCCTGTGAAGTGTCTCAGCAATTGAAGACACTCCACTGCTCAAAGTCAAAAGAATCTCAGTTAGAGGTTTGTTTGAATCACATGTTAATTTCTAAGCATTTCAAGGTCTGGTCATTGCATGTATGGTCAGCTTTAAAATGGAACACAAGAATACCCCACCTCTATCTCAAAAAAGTACTGTTGTCACAGGAACTTTAAGGGGGAAAGGAGGGAAAAGGGAGGTTTCCTTGCTCCTGTAACATTTTTATGGAATAAACTGCACCTGAAAACCCCCTGCACCCTACATGATGCCTTAATGATGCCTTAGGTACCTGCAGCCAGACTCAGTTTATTCACTGGTCTCATTCTGTGACCCCAAGAAGATAATGAACAAAATCTCCTATTAACATCCGCAGGTATCAGAAAAGTTTACTGTACACTCTCACTGACTTAGGAATGAGCATAAAGTTAGACCCACTGGCAGTCTTGATGTACAGGTACCCTTAAATCAGACTTAACTTTAAAAAACACCCAATAAAACAAAATGGAAAAATGAAGTTTTTAAAAAAAGTAATATAAAAAAGGAAGCTCTTTACTAGGCTGAAACTTTTGTGCCTATTTAGATCAACTGTTGCATTATTTCTTTTCCTATGACCTTTTATGCCAAAGGGTGTAAGGAAAAGAAGAGAGACGAACCTTATTATTGATGATGGCTTCAGAATCATCAAAGACAAAATCTCCATCATAGCTGTTAGCAAAACAGAGGAAGGAAATTAATGCCACAACCATTTTAGCCCAGTATGATGGAAGGAGGAACCATGATACGTCATGGTCCAGATTAGGTTCCATTTGTGCCATTCTGTAAAATGCTGGTTCCAAGTTGGGAGATTCAGCATTATGTTGGTTGAAAATCTGGAAGAAACACATACAAGTGCATGGTTACAGCTCTAATTCACTAAAAAAGAATTTTAAAGGAAAGCTGGCTTGAGAGAGGAGATGAAGTTTCATATAACCTTACATTTTTTTTCTCAGTGCCTCTCATAGTTACTGGAACATACCTAAACATAATTTTGTACTTCAAATGAGGAAGTAAAGGCAGAATTTATCATGGTTGGAGCACAGAGATGAATACAAGAAATTCTTAGATGCTAAGGTAAAACTTTGGCACAGACAAATTCTAAAACTTAGAGCAAATCACTGTTTTTCTGTTTCTTACTGTTCTTTTCAAGCAATACAAACAGATGCATCAGAGGGACTGTGAAGCATTTATAAAGCTCTGTAGAAAATGATAAACATTATAATTTCCTTCCACATTTGAAAAGCAAACATTGTCAATTGCCAAAAGAGCTAAACTCCCTTCAGTTAATCAGATTAAAGGACCTAGTCTTACACATTCCCCCACGCAAGGAATTCATACAAACATCACAGATAGACATATGGAGTCATCAGTTAATGGACTAGGCCCTAAATCCCAACAATTCAAGCAATGAGACAGCAAGGCCCATCGAACTGAGATGGGACTAGTGTTCATGCGATCACTCAGCACACCTCAAGTCAAGTTGAAGTTCCACTGCTGTATGGGCTCATGAGGTTGTTGAGGCAGATAAAAAAGACCCTGCAATCCAAGCACACAGAGTGATACATCAGTGTGGAAGTAACTAAGGCTGGAGGTTTACACCCATGAGCCACCTTTACTTGGATGAGTCCCTCTGGATGCTCCAGAGCCAGCCTTCTGTCTGGACTTCTACTCTGCCTCTGCTTCTCGGGTGCTCAGACACCACTGTGAGTGGTCTTATTATCAAGTGCTGGTATAAACAGCAAGCGAAGGAAGTTATGAACGGGAAACTGCAGTAAAAGCCAGGCAGAATATGAATTTTTTATTTCTTAAGCCCAAAGAATGACAGGCACATACAGTAGCCTATCTTAAGTTTCTTCTTATTTATTTGCTTACAAAATCAACTGTTGCACTCCTGAAAATATTGCATTTAATACCTTCATACAGAAAAATAGAGAATCTAGAAAAATAGCTCCAGCGCACCCCTGCAAACATTGCATTTAATGTCTTTGCACGGTCTAGGAAAACAGCTCCAAGCATCTGGCTTCTGGAACAGAGCTGACCATTAGAGCTGCTACAGCAGTTGCTTTGTAGCTTTCTCTTTCTGCAGTACTACATTCCCGTCCCCGCATATTCCCAATTCCTACACACACACGCGCACAGGGACAGGCAGTACACCCTGCCACACCGGTGCCCCTCCTCGCTTTGGAGACCATATGGCGCGGCTCCCAAATTCAGATAAAGTCGGTAACCTGGAGCTGTGCAACCTGAGAGGCTGGAGCTGGCTGAGCAAAGCAGCTGCTTTAAGAGCAAAACCTCTTCTCGGAGTAGTTCACCCCTGCGCTCGTAGTTTGACGGAAACAAAGAGAGAAAGCGTGGCTGTTAACTGAGGGAAATGCACGGCGTTACTCCCAACAGCACGGGTACAGCATCAACACGCACCACGCAATTAAAAAATATTTAATCTACCCGAAATTTATTTCGCCCTGAAAGTTTCTCCCATTACGCTTGCTCTATTTATCCGGCGCACACCTACTGCCAGCCCTCTTCGCCGCAGTCCGGGAGGCCGGTCCATGGGGGGCTCCCTTCCCTGGGCAGCGCGGTGACCGCACGGGCGGTGCGGACACCCACGAGGGACCGCCACCTCCCCGGAGTGGCGCACACGCCACTGCCCGGCGGCCGGGGACAGGGGGGGCGCCTCCCCGCCGCCCTCTCCAGGGAAAGGCGAGCCAGAGCCGACCCGGAGAGCACCCGCCGCACACCGCAGGCACCCCCGCGGCGGGGCGGGCACGGTGCCTCCCGCCGAAGAGCGCCGGCGCCGCGGGGGTGGCTCGCACCCAGGATGGCGCTGGCCGTGCGCGGAGCCCCGCAAACTTGGGGGCGTCCTGGGCACCCGGCGGGCGGTCCCGGGGAAGGAGCTCGCCCGGGAAGGCAGCGGCGGCATCGGGGTAAGGGTCGAGGCTGGGGGGCAGGCGAGCCCCGCCGGGAGTTTGGCGGTGGCCCTGCCCCGCTCGCCGCTCCCCTTTTGTCCTGGTGGCGACGGCTCCGCCGTAGGAGGTGGC
>VXBC01003466.1:0-19730 GCA_013399945.1 Ploceus nigricollis | reverse complement strand
AGGAGGCGGCACGGGGGCGGGAGAACCGCGAGCACCGCGTCCCCCAGTCCTCTCGCAAAGGCGAGGTTCCTGCGGCGAGAATGCCTCCGGGAAGAGGATACAGAGCCGGTGGGGCGGTGGCGGAGATGCGTGTCGGGGTCTCGCCACCTGGGACGGGTAGCGGGGTGAGCTGGCAGAGAGTCCCAGCCTTTCTCTAAGAGGCTCTCGTCCTACTAGGGTTGTTGCGGATGCTCTCCACAGGACAGGTACTGTAAGGAGAAAAAGGCTGTATCAGGTGCAGTTAATTCCTACGTTTAAACATCACCGCGATTTCCTTCTAAGAAAGTGTGATTAGGCATTGAACTGGTAGCACCAAATGTTCGGCAGAAGCTTCTCTAAAAAGCCCCCATTAAAACCTTAATATGCTGAAATTGGATGAGAACTCCTGGCTGTGTGCCAGGGAGCGACATACAATTTGGAGTGGGATTTTTAAGATGTTTGCATTATCAAGCGTCAAATTAGCAAGGTTATTTCATGTCTCCTTTGAGGCTTTAACTCTCGAGTGGAAACACTGCTTTGGGAGGGCTTTGGTGGTTGCCACCCATAACTGTCTGCTGACACCTGCTTTGGAACATCTGCTCTGCAACACGGGCAGCTCAGCTGCGTGTGAGGCAGCAGCTGAGCCAGCACAATTGCCAGGCTCGTATATTATTTAGCTGTATATGTGGAGCTCCTGCTTTTAAGATGGAAGTCTGTAACTTGTGCCTGTTAAACAGCTACCACAAAGTGTCTGAGGTGGTGAAGCGGTGGAAAGCCGGCGACCTGCTGTCATCAAGCACGCAAAGCTCTGTGAACTGATTGCAGACTTCTGGTCCCTATGGTACAAGAGCTAAAATAGATACGTAAAGACCTGCAAACCACTAAATTGAGCCTTGTACTTTAAAATGATCTTGTCTGTTCAGGCTTTGTCCCTGACTTGGTGATCTAAATGGGCACAATGAGGAAGTTTTGTCTTTCATAATTTGCCATTGTGAAATGGTAAAAGTGGAAGATGTCTTTATGACTTTTGGGTAATTTTGCCTTTTACCTTTACAAGGTAAAACATGAGGTAATCGACAAAAGTGTGTTTTCTAGGTTTCTGCTTCTACAGTTCAAAGCATTAAGATTTATATGACTTCTTAAAAATAGCTGATTTACCATATTATTTCATGATTAGGAAGTGCTGGTTGATGTTTCCTGACGTTTCCTTCTGTTTCAGCTTCCACCCCCCAAACTACCACACATATGTGTTCTCAAGTCAAATTCTTCTCAACAAGAATTCTCAAATTCAACAATCTTCCTGAGATTGCAATATGTATAGAATTTTTAAATAGTGTTTGCTAATGGAAGGGGCCCTGACTCAGAAGAGAGGGGCCCAATTTAGAAAGAAATTTCTTGGTTAGAAAAGGCAATATATTGTGTATTCAATCTTATCTTCTGTAACTTCTAATGAAGTAAATGAAATTTCAGTTCATGCTTAAGTTTGCCCATATGTAAGAATTTATTTTAATTTAAGCATATGTAAATATATGTAAGGTTCTGTGAATCAAGGTTGAGATTTGCTTCACCAGACTCGCTGTGACAATTGCCAGACTTGTACTATTTGACTCACTTTCACATTTCTGTGTTTTGTTCCATAGCTAGTTTGACTTTATCACATTTGCTGATATATTTATTTCTACTAATGGCCCATTCAAATCACATACTCTTCTTAGTAGCTCCTTTGCGCACATTTCTTGGATGTCTGCACATCCTTGATCTGTGCTTTATAACTGGAATTTCATTTGTTCAGTGTGTCTGCTGGTATCATCAGTTCTGGTCAAACATATATATTTCCACACAGCCAGATGCACAGATGGTATAAATCATCTCAACACCACTTATGTCAATACAATAATAGTGATTAACATTTCCGTATGAACTAGTTAATACAGGCAGAAGGCTCTGCTTCCCATTATTTTCCATTTAGAAATAACCATTTTTTTCTTCTTTGGGCTTTATTATTTTGCTTTTTATAATATGGCAGCTTTTATGATGACCTTCTGTTCTGCTTTAATTAACATGAAGAACTGCAGAGCAAATACCTGTTCTGGAGAGTTCCTTAGTTCCCTCAAAATCTGATTTAAATCAGCTACAGTTGCATAATTTATTTCAGTCTGCCTCTTTGGAGAGTTATTATAGCATTTCAATTTGAAGCAGTTCCTAAATACAACACTTTTTTTTTTTTTTTTTTTTTTTTTTTTATGCTNTTTTTTTTTTTTTTGATCTGCAGTTTCTGGGAGGGTTGTGTGTATGAAGTGAGTATCTCCTCGCTCTGTAGTTTTCTCAGCATGCTAAATTGATCTGCCTAAGTGGCTATTGCATCCTTATTTTTAGCAGCCTGCCATTGCAGATCTACACAAAGGCCAGCCTTGCTCTTGTAAGGAAGGAGTGTGCAAAACCCATCATATTTCAAGGGATGAGCACTTGACAGTGTCACAGTGACTTTGCAGACAAGGGAATAAAATGTCAGGGACTGTGGTAATGCAGGATTCAACGGAAACAGTTCAGAAGCTTAAAAAGGCTGTCAGTTGCTACCGCAGTTGTTTTTGGAACAGCTGTGTCTTTTCCATTGCCTGGATTTTGCCATCATAAATGTGGCTGTGACCATTGAGAGCCACTGCTTGTGCCTGTAGGTAACCAGCTGGTCCCTACCAGTTCCACGGTTGGGGCATGCACAGGCATTTTATAGGCAAATATTTTCATGAAGAATAGGCATATTTTTTCTACTGTTGTTAATAGTGTTTCAATGATTTCTTCCTCTAGACAGCTGGTGTCCCAATTAATTACACTGAATGAGGCATTTTAGGTAGCATTTTAGGTCTCAGGCAGCTTGTTTTGTATGTCATGTATTGTATGTGTGTGTGTGTGTCTGTAAGTACACATACATATGTAGAGACAGCAAACTCATATGCCTGGTGCAGTTGCAATGTTGATCAACTGTAAGTCATAAAAACAAAATAGAAATTAAACAGAAGTTAAACGAGATTGTTGCAAGAGGAGTGCAATGAATGTTGTTTCATGTTTTTTCTGTGTCTTATCTACCTACACCTCTTTGCTTTACTAACTGTGGTTCCCCTTGTGACCCATGTAAGTCATCCTCATTAAGATCCCTTGGTATTCCTCACTTTGCTTTTTGGCTTGCCACCTGTTCCAGGATCTCTTTGTTCTGTGACTGACCAGAGCTATGAGAGGGTTTGCTGGTGAACAGCCTGCCCAGACTTCCTGGCCAGGCAATCACCACGCAGAATTGGTGACAGCTGGGTCTCTCTGTGAAAGTGTCTATCAGGCTGCTGCCATTTACACAGCCATTATGGGCTTTTTTATGAAACATGCAGGAACTGAACACGCTTGAGGCTCCTGTACTTTGATAACTCTGGATTAAATGGAACAGAAATTATTAGAAGAGGACAGAAAGACCCTACAACTCTAATTTTCTTTCAAATTGAGGCTTCCAGTGAAGCACTGAATCCTTTAGCCCTGCTACTGTAGACATACCCCTGCTCACTGGTTGAGAATGAGCAGGTCCATTAAAGACTTGTTGCTACTATGTTTTGCTGCTACTAAAATGTTTAGGGTAGAGTTGAAGGATTATGGCTCACAGTTTTAAATTGTGTTAAAAGTATAGACTTAGTCACACATTCTCCTTCCCCTAAATAAGTAGATAAGAAATATATTTTTAGAACAGTTAATTCTGAATGTGAGAATTATGGTCTGTGGGATGTGTTCTTTTCAATAAAAAATGAAAATGTAGTGGGTCAAAGACTTGTGGGTAACAAAGATTCCACTATTCTGTTGTTCTCTGAACCATAAGAATACTCATCACTGCTTTCATTGTAGTACTTTAGACTTTGTACAAGCTATACTTCAGCTTTTATGGGAAAAATAAAGAACTGTCTATCAATAATCAACTTAAACCTTTCAAGGAAAGCACCAATGTAGTTATGCCAGCTTGTTACAAATTCACCATTAATACTGAACTACTTCACTCTGTGCATCTGCTTAGCTTTTTGTTAGAGAAAACACACCTCTCTTTGCCAGACATTGAAATTAAAATAACTATCTGTTCTTGACACAAAGAAGCAGAAGATAAAAAAAGAAAATTTAAATGGAAAGTGGAACTCTTAAATAATTTTCAAAGGTTATCAAATTTCCTTCCTAAAATTATTTTAAGCTGTATGAGGAAAAGATTGAAGACACAGTCTGAATGACTGCATGTGCTAACATTATGATTTAAGAATGTTTCCAAGTTTTACATTTTAAAATTGTATTGTCCTAATCAAGAGGCTGTACAAGCATCTCTGCTGTCAGAATCAATTTGTAATCCATTACTTTTGTCCTCCAGTTTAATAGTGTTTAAACTACACACACATACACACACAAATATAAATAAAAATAGGCACTTTTAAAGACTGCTGTATCTATCTTAAAGTTAAGTTGATTAGAATTTTAATGTACACTTTATAAAATTGCATTTAGCCATCTATTAAAAGATTAGGAAAATTATAATCTCCTGCAAAAACCTTCCAGCATCTAAAGAAGCTTCTCTTGAAACTTCTGGTCAGAGCACCAGAAAAATTATTTGCCTTTCCTTGTATTACCTAATGTTAGCACATTGGACCTTCATTTTACACTCACATAGCAATTTGCCTAAATAAAATATAGTGCTGAATGTGGTAAATCAGATGATGTCATTTTGTTCTGAGTAGTATGAAATTATGATGATGTGAAGTAGAAGAAAGAATGAACTGGGGCCTCTACCTTTTCCTGCTATTTTTAACTTTTCAACCATGAGTCTAACCTTGTCTTTTATTTCATTTCCACACACCAGCTTACCTAACAATGGGTTCCATGAAATCCTGAAAGTTCATCTGGATGTGAAGAGCTCCATAACTGAGGCCTATATTTAAAAAGTAGGAAGGAAAAAGGGATTTTTGATCTCTAAAAGTGAGAACTCTAAGGAAATACATACAATGAAATACTATAACACGATGAAAAAAAAGAGAAGTTAATAGTGCATGATTTATATGAACTCAGTTTATAACTCCTAAGTCGAAATCTTTAGTGAAAAATGCTAAAACTGCATCTGTGTTTGAGGTATAGCTGAAGAGCAGCGTGATCCAATAGGCAACCATTAAACACCGTCAGACAGCAGGCCAGGATATCAGAGTAACACTGACATAAACCACAGAAATTATTTTAAACTTTTCTTGTTGCTTTTATTTGTGAAATCAAATTGTTATTCTTACTAAAATAATTTTGTTTCATATAATTGTGGTTATAAGCATGAGATCATACAGTAATGCTTGCATTTTTAGTGTCTACCCAAGAAAGCACTGAGATATTTAAGACCTATGAGTTACTGTAGAGTGTAGTTAGAGTGGCTGCTTTTAGATAATTTCCAGCTGTGATTTGTAAATAACGTTTTTCTTTCTTTCCCTTCTTGCTCAGTGGTAATTATGGCTATATAACAAATTTAAGAAGGAATACTTTATCTGTATCTATACAATCTATCATTGTTTTCATCTAGAGTGCTTGGCAAAGGAAAGCATCTTGCTTTAGAGGTGGAAAACCTGAAGAATAATGAGGTAAAGTTGCTTATCCATGATTGACAGTAATTCAATGGCAGGAACAAGAAACAGAACCCAACAGAGCTGTTTATAACATAATGTTTTCCTTCTAGTGAGGAATTCTGAGGTTTTACAAAAACAAGCTGAGCTAGAAGGATGT
Source organism: Ploceus nigricollis (assembly GCA_013399945.1). Lineage (NCBI taxonomy): Eukaryota > Metazoa > Chordata > Aves > Passeriformes > Ploceidae > Ploceus > Ploceus nigricollis. The sequence goes on along the minus strand of VXBC01003466.1, from coordinate 13,943 downwards.
TAAAACCCCAACAGTTTCATAGGACACAAACTGCACTCTTCTTCTTCCACCCATCCAAGACAGCTCCATCTCAGGAGAAATGGGACTGTTTTTCAACTACCCAATTATCTTCTAGAAGACTTCTTGTTGATGGAAAGTGGATTTGATAGGACACCCCTGAGTAGGCTGCCATGCACTGAATTCTGCACCTCTCTCTCTGACCCTCTAAGAGGGGAGAAAAAGGATTGTGCTTTTCTCTCTCCCCACCCTGACTTCAGTTTTGTGCCTCCCAGTCTTGAATATTTTTGCCTGTTATTTTGATTGTCTCCTGTGAGGAAGTTATTCAGAAAGATTTCACAACCAGCTTTGTAAGCCTGTGTATGTAGCTTTTAAAAGAGACGCTTTTTCATAAGTTGGCCTGAACAACACATGGTCTGTTGAGCACCTGGCTTTTTACAGAGCCTGTAACATTTTTTCTTGTTCTTCTGGTTCCTACTGAAATGCAATTATTCTTTTTCCCCCTCAGTTAACTAAGGCCTGTGAGTGAGACTCCCACAGTGATAGATATTACAAAAAAACATAGAAAAGACAGAATTCCTGCCCCAAAGAGATAATTTGTGCCCCAGAACTTTGCAACATTTAAATGAGTAGAGCAGCATTTATCTAATAACATTTAGTAGATCTGGTAAGGAGTAAGGCAGGGCCATCCTTCTATTGGTGGTGTTCCCTTGCATGGACAGAGGCAAGCTATTGATGTGCTCTTCTGTTCTGATATTGCTATAGAGCTCATTAAATCTCCTTTTTGCAAGGAAGGCCTGAGGCCTATTAATTACTCTGATTTTCCAAATATAAAATGCGAAGAATGCTACTAATCTGTTGACAAGTCTGCATGAAGCTGTCCAACTGTGAAATAATGTTGAAAATTTCATTTTCTCAGAGCTACTGTCATCTCCTTTTGGTTTTTTTCCCCCCTAAATGAGTTAGTAAAGCACTTCTCATTACCATGGAGACTAATATTTTATTGCAAAAATTGTAATTGCAAGCAAGCTTCAAGGTTGCAAGCAGATTTTCCAGAAATCAGGTCAATTGATGAAGTACCTGCGCTCAGTGTTGGCTGCTGCAGTGCACATCACTTTCATTCTGAGTCTTATTTACATTCCAAGCCTCAGGGCTCGGCTGCCAGCAAATCAATCGTGGAATTGTTGGGCTGTGATAGATTCTGCCATAGGATAATAAAGGAAAAATAACTTCACTGAAGGGTGAACTTGCTTGCATGTACCCCAGGGTACGTCAGAGTAGCAATGTGTATGTGTAGGCAGTGACTGCAAAAGAGTTGATGCCCCACAAGAACACATATGGGTTGGCTTACCCATAATAAGTTGTTCTTGTAACCACAGCAAAAGAAAGATGGCTCAGTGCATGACAAATCAAGGCCTGCCTAATTATAAATATCTCTTGCAATTATTAGTTTGATTTACTAAGAAAGAAAAGCCTTACTGGCTATTTTCTCACTATTTTTTTTAACACATTAAAAAAAAAAAGTGAATAAATTTTTTAAAAAAGTCAAAAAGAAGAAGAAATGCCTCCAGTCTGCAAACTGGAAGTAAAAATATCAACCATGCACTCCAGTCCCACTCCTTGAGGGGAATATATGGAGAGCTTTCAGCAACTCTGTCTCTTTGAACTTTGTGTAGAAACCTTCAGGCAGAATCCAAAGACATAAGAGATTTCTTGACCGCATCTTGATGGAAGAACTTTTCTACTCATGTTTCTTGCTCTTGTATTTATTGCCTTCGAAGTGAGTTAGAAGTTTCAAGAAATTGTTCCACAGATGCAGTGGCCTGTGGAACATGGTCAAACACAGGCCAGGCATTAGTTATTTTTATGAAAGATATCTGGCTTTAAAGAACCCTTAGCAACCTGCATGCATTTGCAGCATTTACAGTTTTTATCAGCATCTGCTTGAGGACCCAGTTCTGAAAAGTGTCAAGTGCTCCTAACGTGTGTGTGTTGACTTCAGTGGCAGTAGTTGTATGAAAGGATCAACACTTGGGTGGGGAAGGCTGGAGCCAGGCAGAACTATAGCCCTAGCTGGTACATACAGACGTTCACATTAGCTTTCAAGTGTTCCTTTTCCAATCATATTTAGTTTGAAAACCATTTTGCAAGATATCAGACATATCAGCTGCCTCTGAGCAAGTTTGCTGTCTTCAGGATCAAGTCCTGGTGATGCCATGTCCCTCACCTCAAATGCCAACACTCTGGTGTGCTGCACAAATTTTGTCTTGTACTGTCCTGTACTGTCTTGCCTAAATTATGCCTTGATACAACAGTACAGGGAGCTGTCAGGAAATACAGTTGTGTAGCTTTATCAAACAAACATTCATGAAGGACCAAATTAATCTAAAAGGAGAAATCTTCTGTTCCTACAAGGCTCCTATGGTGCTCACTAACAGCAGAACTAAATGCAAAGTCTAGTACTTGACCACTAACCCCATTAGATGTAAAATAATAAGACCAGGGTTTAACTGTATTACTACTCTTAAATTCTGGATATCATGAGAACTGATACTGGAACTCCATATTCTGAAAATGTATTATAAAATACTTTATTTGTGTGGGTTTTTAGCATATCCCATTGTCTGAAACACTGGGCAGTACTCAAGAAATGGTGCAATGATACATGAAGAGGAATTTTATCTCTTCTATTTAGTGGAATGAGAGAGAAGGGAAAAGTAGAAGAATGAGAAAAAATTAAGACCCAAGGCAATAATTATAGCAGGCAATAATTCCAATTATGTTGTCCCAGAAAGTTCTATACCATGAATTTTTAAACATTTGCTTTCATGCAGTTGTGTTCTCTTAAATATGTGGCAAAAGATGAATATCTCTTGACTGCAATAATAACAAAAAATTTTTTTGCAACTGACTTGTGCTCATGTTGTTGATTTTATTATTCACTCAGGAACTATTATTTTGTGTTTAGCTTCACCAAGTCTCATTCTGAAAGGGTGCACCATGATCTGTATCATACCCTTTAAGTAGTATGGTAGAGCTGGTTCATAGATTTTAGGATTTATTTTAAGTATTTATCCATTTTGGAAATAATAAAAAAAAAACACAACAAACTGAAAACTTCAAGAAAGACTTCCGGAAATATTTTCTTAGAGGCTGCAGTCTTTGGAATCGTATAAAAAATTATTTATTAAGATTTTATCGGGTCCAAACATAGTGATATACTCATCTCAGTGGCTGCCCATGCTGTTGTACACTCAATAGTTTTGGAAAAGGGATTTCAGCTTCTTGAGTAGTGAAGCTTCTGGCACCAATCATGTGCACTACTGTCACACATCATTGCTTCCACCTTAAAGCTGAGAGATGAGCAATAACCTTGCCAATTTCAGCTTGATTTTTATCAGTTCAGGACTAGCCTTTCCCACTTAAGATCTTGATTGTCCAATGACGAAATGAAAAGGAACATGTGGGAAGGGAGGAGATTTTTTCTAATGGCTAAATTTCCTCTTGTTCTAAATTCCTTTGTGCGGCTCCGCTGGTTACCAGTAGAGATTCATAAGACCAACCTTATTAGGCTATTGTAAATTCCTGCCACAAACTGAAAACTAATTTTCTGAATCCCATGCAAATAATATACCTCTAGGCCTTCCACTTTTATTTAAAATAAAATATTTCTTTTATTTTGCTGTTGAAGGTATATTGAGATCTCACATTAAGCCATCTGTCAAATTCAAAAGGTGTTTCTCATAAGAAAGGATATTGTCTGTGTGTCACATCTAGCTAATATTTTTTATCTTTTGGTTTAAGTTATGTAACTACCTAAATAAACCAGCTACCATATAAAGTGTTCTTGAATATGTCTTATACTTCTTTCTCTCATAAGCAGCAAAGAAAACAGACACATATGATTATTATTGTTATGAGCATTATTCTAACTCTTTAAACAGAGAAGCAGCACTAACAGTTTGTTAGAAAAACAGCTACTTGAGGACCTGCTTTCTGCAGGTAAATCTAGATCTTGTAGGCAGACCTATGGTCCTTTTAGGCATTCCAGGCTATTCCCAAGGGGACACTGCTGTCACTTCATGCAGGTTTTGGTTCAGGGGACATCTAGTGCATCAAAACCACAAACTGTACCCTGGGCTGCATGAAAAGGATTTTGACCAGTAGGTCAAGGAAGGTAATTCCCTCTATTCCACTCTCATGAGACCGCACCTGGAGTGCTTTGTCCAGGTCTGAGGCCCCCAAGATAAGGAGGACGTGACCTTTTAGAGTCCAGGGGAGAGCCATGAGGATGAGGAGGGGGCTGGAGCACCTCTCCTTTGAAGGCAGGCTGAGAGAGTTGGGGTTCCTCAGCTGGCAAAAAGGCTCCAGGAAGACCTTAGAACAGCCTTCCAGTACCTAAGGGGGGCTGACAAGAGAGCTGGAGAGGGACTTCTTGTGAGAGCATGTGGTGAGAGGACAAGGGGCAATGGCCTAAAACTGAAAGAAGATAGGTTTAAATTTGTATTAGGGAGAATTTCTTCGGTATGAGAGTGGTGAGGCACCAGAGCACGTTGCACAGGAGACTTCTGTCTGCCCCATTCCTGGAAGTCTTCTAGACCAGGTTGGATGGGGATTTAACCTGGTCTTGTGGAAGGTATCCCTGCTCATGGGGTTGAAACTAGATGGTCTTTAAGGTGTCTTCCAACTTAAACCATTCTATGATTTTATGATTCTATCATTCAATGAAAATTGCCTGCTTTAGATGTGTACACCAGCTTCATTTTGGTTGTTGACAATTCTCAAGATTCAAGATGAAACAAGATTCCCTTCTTCCAAGGTTTTGGAAGAAGGCTGTTGAAACTGTAGCAAATTATGAATTATTGGTTTTTAAACATGAGAAAGTGTACTCATTGTAAATTCATTCAGTATTGTTTTGCCAGTAATAATTAAGTCATATGTAAGCAAGAAAAGAGTCCTCATAGCAGGTCCCAAAGTGCCATTTAAGACTTGAGAAGACTGGAAGACTTGAGGAAATCCTTATCACTCTGAATAAGAATGCATAAGGAATCATCAGTAAGTCACAACAGGTGAAGTGCAGGAAAATAAATATATGTGTGTAGACATAGGTATACATAGACACATACAGACACATCTATCTATCTGTCTACCTATCTGTCTATCTATCTCTCTATGTAACTGTAATGACTGCTGAAAATAGCTCTGGAAACATGCTTGGAAGGGAATAAGAGCAGCTTTTAAACTATCTCCTAAAAACTTCATTGTTTGGAGCATTTGTCATACTGCTGTTCTTTTCTGTTGTACACTGCAGTTTTTGTGACTTTGGCAGTAGATGTTTTAAACTTCTTCATTGCAACAGAGTGGAAGTTTTGTGACTCTCAAAACTCAATGTCTATTACACAAATGACTGTGATTTCAGAGGATTGAATTTGTATTGCTAGATCCAGCTGAAAAGTGCTTGTTAGTGTAACAGGAGGTTGGGACTGCAGCTGGACAACACAGCAAAACACTTTTTTGAACAGTAAGTGCATTCTTAAGACTCCATCTGTATTTCCTCTGCCTTGTTAAGCTTGCAGTTTAGTGGGAGTCTGAAGGGCTGGAGGGGAACTTATACACAAGTGTATGTATGAAAAGCCAGATAATAGTTTTAACTGACTGAGGTCAGAAGTAAATTTCAGTGAGTCATCTTGACTTGGTTTCTCTTTGTATATACACATTTGGTCCATATTCAGCGTGTTCTGTTATAAAAGGCAAAGTTGAAGCAAGTAGTGGCTCCATCTGAGAACAGTTCCTAAGGGCTTTCAGAGGTTTTCAAAGACAGCTTCAATGAAATACAGAGGAAAGACTTGCCATATTTGACTTTTAGCCGTATTCTTAGGACAAAAACACGTAGCAGATAAAACAGATATAGTAACTATTGAACCAGCTAGCAGAGAAGCTATTTTTAACAAACACATTTAAGTATGGTACATATGCAAAGTATTTCTGTGCCTTCTCCAAAAGATAACCCAGTAATTTTTAGGGATAAACAAAATGTCTAGCCACCCACTAGATGGTGGCAAGGAGCATAGTTAGGTAAAATTGTGTGTACAGCAGTGTATGAAGTTTCTTCTCAGCAGCAGAATCAGATTAATCTGCCACCAGATTCTCCCCCATAGGTAGATATTAGAGCCAATCCTGCTGAATAGTAGGAAAGTCTTTGTAATGGTGGTCTGGGATAATAGATTTTCCCAGTTAACCATGCTGTAGAGAAGCAAGAAAAAGAATAGTTGGTGTATGTGGGTGTGGGATGCTAAATGGTACAAACAGTTCTACTGTTGAGATAACTCCAGCAACAGAATTATTTCCCAGTGGTAGCTGTTTCATAGAGCTCCAAAAGTGCACTGATATGTTCAGAAAAACAAAAGAGAAGTGACAGCAAATGTTTTTTTTCCTAAGACAGAATAGTGATCCTGGTGAGTTAGAATATCAAAACAAAGGCTATGTGACAGCTGAAGGGCCTGCCTGTGCTTTCCCTCTCTCTGATCTGTGCTGCATCTCATTAGTTCCCTTCAGCAGTGGGAGGTAAGTGCCCTCACAGGCATGCAGCCAGAGCCACCAGCAGCCAGTCCAAACAAACTTCCCCAGAAGGCATTATCCACAGTACATCTAGAACACCACCTTCCTCTTTTGTTGCCATAGGGGTGGTGAAGTTAAGGGAAGTAATAAGCAGGAAAGAATCAGTACCTGACTCTGGAGAGGTGAAGCTGAGCAGAGAAGGCACCTTTACTATCTGCATGCCCTGTTATAAAAATGAGATAGCCCCTCCCAGAAGGATTCCCATGTTCCGTATTATCTGCAAAGGGCTAGTTTGTGTGCCTCGCTGGCAGACTTGATTGTTTGGGAACACAGCTGTGGAACTGCTAATGGATCAGCAGAATTCAACACCAGAATTTTGCTTGCACTTTTAAATTGAGTAGGGGTACCCTCTCCTGATCCTGCCCTGCATGGTAGCTCGGTCATAAATAACAAAACAGCAAAACAAAGCTGCCTGAGAGTCAGAGGGTGTGCTACTGCATTTGGTGAGGATTGGCTGCTGCAGCCCCTGGCAGAGGCTGAATATAAGCCAAGTCAGCCTCACACAGTTTAAGGGGAAGGACCTGCATTGGTGGAAGTTTTTTTGCTATAGTCTACAGGAGGAATAAAATACATAATAAATGAATATAAGAAAAGATTTATGCATGAAAGTACTTAACCCTAAATGAAATGTTTGCTCAAGGTTCCCAGATTCTGGTTCAGTAGAAATGACCACAGTAAACTTTATAGACATGCAAAATTTCTTCATCACTCCAAGAAGTGTGGAAAAGCAAGCTGTCTGAGAATGGTACTTTCTCACTACCAAGTGATTAATTGAATAAATGAGTTTAATAATGAAAGAAGGGGGAGCATATTGAACAGAGTAAAAGCAACAGGGAGGTTGTAACAAGGAGGTAGAGGATTCTTTTGATTACACTTTTGGTATCTACAGTGCAGCCTGAGTCCTCATCTCTCCAGTGAGTGACTAATAGAAAAGCTGGGTACTACCTTCCTACCATCAGCATATTTTGGCAAGGGTGGAGCTGAGTGTGATTTCACCGCTTACCCAATTATAGGGTGCTGAGTAGAGCACTGTCCTGTCTTCAATCCCATGTTGCAAGCTGCATCTTTACCCTGGATGATTGCCATGTAACATTGTGCATCCTGACCTTCTTGCTAGAGTAGCAATCCCATATTTACCCCAGATTTATAGAATGGCTCTTTTTTTTTAGTAGAATCCTTTCAGCATTGCACAATAGCTGCTGTAAACTTAGTTTGCCGCAGTCTGTCTGCTTAGTGATTTCTTCCCCTTAAATACCTTGCTAAACCATAGATGCTAACAGAGTATCTTCTGTTACAGGCGTTATTAGCACCAGGCATAGCCAGAAATAACCTAGTTTGATTGGAAAAAAAAGTTCTATTTTACTTTCTATAGTTTTTAAACCACCAGTGATGCACAGGGAAAGCAAATAAAAGGCTCTATAGATTGTCTGTCTGGGAATCCGTATGTTCAAAGCTCTTCTGATGTTTTTTCCTGGCACACAATTCAAGCACATTAAGAAAGGCTGACACCTGCAGTCACAGATAATTAGATAAAACAAAAACAACTATAGGATGATGAAGAATGAATTAGGAAGGTCTGTGCTTCAATCACAATGGCTGGTTAAAGTCACAGAGGCTATAAATAGCCCTCAATTCCATTCTGCATTAACAGCAGTCTAGAAAATGTTGCCCAGGCCCTTTATCATGTGCTAAATTTAAGATTAAGGCACCCCAGCTCTCAAAAAAAAAAAAAAAAAGAGAGAAACAGAAAAGAACAAGTGCTTTTTGTTCTTATCAGCAATAGTAATGTGACTTTGACAGTGCTGCCCACTGCATTGAGTAAACAAGTACTGTGTTGGACTTTCAACCAGACTGTGTATTCTGAATGACCCTTCAGATAAATTTATGCTGCTGACTTTGAAGTGTATAACATCTTGAGCAAGTCACACTGCTAAATATGCTGGAAGTTTCAGAAGAGACTAAGGTGTAGATTTGCTATTGCTCTTTGAGTTTGGGTCTGATTTAGATCTAAAGCTTTGGGTCACAATCATTTGTTTCCATGCAACTCCTAATAAGGCTAGGGATTTTCTCTCTGCAGCAGGAATGCTGCCAAGGCAGAATACTTTGAACAGTCATTCATTTTCAGATAATGACCAAGTATGTCCAAGTGATGCATTGGAAGCAAATCAGTGACTTGAGGGCTAACTATCAAGACTAAATTTATGAGTCAGGCAGACCAGTCTGTCAGTGTGAACTTGGTGGAACATGCCCTGCAGATCATTTAAAAGCCTACATTTTATCTCACATTTGCTTCATCAGCGTGCCTGGGGACACATGAGCACAGGAAGCTGTTGTGTACACTGTAAATGAATGGAAGGCAAAACACACTGTGCTCACAAGTGCTCTGACACAGCATTAGAGGCAAATTTTTCTTTTCTTGATTAACTACCACACAAACTCTTTGTTTCACAGTTAGCTGCTGGATATTCCTTTTGTACCTGTTCTCAAGCTCCAGAGAGGTTTCTGGTTATCAACAGGCTATGTAGAGTAAATGCCTGTTTTAATGTGCCCTATCTTTGGCAAAGATTGCACTCCCTAAGGAATTTCCTGCTTAAATATGTTATCCTAATTGCCTCAGAATTTACAATTTCTCAAGGGAAGCAATGTCGCTCTGAAAATTTTAGTACCTTATCGTACTGGTTGAATTGCGAACTCTTGCAGAACACAAAATGTCCTGTTCATTCCTCTTCCTCTCTGCTGGAACTGCTCCTGGAGATGTGGAGTAAAGTTTTGAATGGGATTTATATTTCCCCTTCTAAGAAGACCTTTAGACAACAGACAGAGGTAAATTTACATCACTTGAAGTGAGGTTGGTGTAACTGATCATGTAGCTCTTTATCTACAACTGAGCTACTCATTCAGGGCTTCTTTATAGTCAACAGGAAGAAAAAAAGCACTCATAGATCCCCAGTCTTATTTTAGAGGTTTGCACTGGCAGAAGCTAAAACGTAATATAACAAAGCCTGTCTCCTTTGACACTAGAAACTGTGAGCCATTTTTTGGTCTTGTGATCCTTCCAAAGAGCATTCCAGGAGCCAGCCCCTGATGAAAGTCTCTCAGTGTAACAAATATTTTTAATTTTTACTAAAAATCTTGAATACATGATACAATACAATAATGCAGAAGAATGCAATACAGATAGCACATTAAGAATTCATATCTTCAATAATGTGAAATATATCAAAAATTATTATTACAATAACAACCAAGGGATAAAAACAAATGGAAAGGAGAGATTAGAAGTTTGAATTCAAAATTTACATTCTACCCAAAATATTAGGTAGTTAACCTATTTTGGATGAATCTAATTTATCCAAGTTTAAAGATGAAGAACAGCTTGAGATAATCTGCAGATGGAAACCCCAGCATGAGCACTGACTCAATAGCAAAGTACTCCTGCAAAGCATAACTCTTCTATTATTTTAACTCTGATCTAAAACCAGCTTAATATATATAATAATTTATTATGAATACTAAATTATATTAATCTATAAAAGGTAGATGAGTGAATTACTGATAATACAAAACTGACTGACTCTTACATGAGGTAAATGTTAAAAATCCCATTTGTGAATGAGCTGCCTTCTCTAGCTTTTCTCATAGGAGGCTCTGACACATTTCTTGAATGTGAATGTTTTCACTATAGCAGTATTTTCTGGTCATTTGATTTCCCATAAAAATTTTCATCCATGTATTTTTTTAAAATGCTCCTTATGTTATTAACCCACAGTATTTAATAAACCAGGCTCTGATATGTGAATTAAGATTTATTGGTAGGTCTGTAGAAGCCTCTACATGCTACACTTCATACCTGCCACCTATTTCTGTAGTGCTTCTGAATAAAACCACAGATCCAATGCCTTGAGGGCCATTGGGGTTGGTCAGATAGGAAAAAAAATCCAGAAGAAATCCACATTGTTTTCAAATTTGCAGGTTAGTCTCATCTCTCATTTTAGCACCAATTATATACATGATCTTGAACATAACTTACTTTTCATCTCAAGTTCAAACCTCTGTGGATAATTTCAGCTACCTTATTTTTGCAATCCAGCATTGGCCCAAAATCCATTGGTTTCAGCAGGAGCTTTTCAACTGACTCTGAAATGAGCTTTGGATCAGTTCCTCACTAAATAGAGATCAAATACAAGGAAAAACAGTTTCCTAGGATGTTCTCTGTCATGATTTTCTGTTTACCATTACATTTTATAATGATAGCCTCTTCAGCTTTTTACACAGAAATTGCTTCAGATCAGTTGAAAGACCTTTTTCTCTTGTTAATAAAAACACATTTTAAATATCTCTTGAAATCTGGTCTGCTGACACCAGCTGAAAAATATGCTATTACATTATGCATGATTCTTGACTGTTCAGAGTATGAAAACCCCCTCCCTACTAAAGTCTTTTAGTCATTGAAATGTTATGCTAAATGTTTGTGGTTTATTATTTATTATAAATATGGCAATCAAGTGATGAATATGTGTTGTTAATAGGAATACCTATTTGGTATTAATAAAGTCAAATTGAAATTAATTTACTAAGCATCAGAGAGATCATTTTCGAGTGCATCAGTTTGCAAAGAGGCTTCACAATAAAGAGGATTTAGGGAGTGGAAGTTGTTTACTGCTCTGGTGTTATGTATTTCTCAGTAATTTTACATTCTCCTCCTTCTATGTTTTCAGATTTCGATAACTATTGTGATTCACTGGATGTAAAATGAATGCCTAACTGCATTTATTGCCTTTACTAGTTATTTCAAAGTTGGGACTAAAGACACACAACTGAAGAGTTACAAAGGGGCAGCACATCATTTCGATCCATATCAAGGAATGAATCTCCTGTATTCCAAGCTTCTGGCATTGCTTGTGCTTAACTTTCAGACTATCCAGTCCTTTACTAGAAAATGTAAAACATAAGCATAAAGAAAAGAAGATCAATATTATGTAGTATATAATTATGTATAAATAAACACATAATAGTAAATAAAAATTAATAAAGTACAAATTGGAATGAATACAGAAAAAATCTGCTTTGTAGATTGCAGCAAAACACCTTGAGGTTAATTTATTCAGAGTGAAAGTATTGAGCAACAGCAGACCTCAAGTAACATCAAGTGTAACACCAAGAGTATGCAAGATAAAATTATGATGGAAAGAATAATATATGACATAAAGGTAAAGGAAAATGGTATAAATTAGAATAAATTTTGTCAAGTCAGGTTTATGCCTGAATAACTGAATTAGTTTTTTGGATAACAGGTTTCATAAAGCAGAAAGATATGAGGGATCAAATTTGTTTAGTAATGAACAATGGGGTTGATCTGACTAAATGCATGTGTCCGGTCTGGTGACCTCTATTTCTGAACTACTCACCTCATGCTCCCTTTTTTTAGCACTGCCAAAAAATAGTTCCTTTTAGGGTATGATTCATCCCATCCTGAAATAAACATCTAAAATAAGACAGATTAATCACACCTAGAAGTTCTTATTTCTCTCCATTGACTGCAAAGTTAGCCAGGGGTGACTAGCTCAGATGTAGATGACCACTCTAAAGACATCTGAAGCTAAATGGAAGTAGCTCCACTGAGACAGACTAATTTACCAGTAAAGCATCTGAAATTATGCCTGTAGGGAAGTGCTCATTAATAACACAGAGGTACAAACTTTGAGATAGTTAGATGAAAATGAGCAATATTGAGAAAAATATGTAATGGGCTGAAGGGAACTCCTAGGACCATTTTTCATGGATCAGCCTTGGAGTGCATCTGAGTATTTTCTTTAATGATTTTGGCATGAGAAGTAGGATTGAACTAATGATATCTAGTATGGAACTGGGTCACATTGTTGATACAGAAGAAAATGAGGATACACGAAAAATTAGGTGAGCTTGATAACAGTAAAGTGGGAAAGAGATGAAATTTAATAAAAGAAAAGTCAAATATTTTTGAAAAATCTGAAAACATTGCCTAGGTACCTAAAGTGTATTTTGAAAAACATAGATATCTAATTATGCAGGAAAATTAAAAAAAATTAATCTGTCCAACCATCTCTGTAACCAAAAAGCAATAGAACCTCCAGAGTTTTTCTATTCTGCATAGTTAAGAATACTGCTACTGTGGCTGAACTGAACATTTGGGAACTTGTTCTCTGCCTGGGCTTCTTTAGGGAGTCGAAGGTCCCTGAAGACCGCAGTGTCTCTAAGCTTTTTCTAATTATGCCTAGCAAATTAACAGTCAGTATTACCACGTTTCAAAGTCAGCAGATAGAAGCAGAATGGACAAGCCTATTTTCTGGTCAGTGGCGTAGCTGCTCACATGCCCGAGAGGTATGCAATGCAACCAGTGCAGAACTTAACCATCTGGCTGTGAGAAAGGCACTCCTTATTCTTCAGGGCAGCAAAGAATTAAAAAGTCAGAGAGGTTAAAAGGGTGTGCTAAGAATGTCTTGCTTGCCAGCAGTGTTTTTTAACAAGGACCAAAGAGAGGACCTAGCTCTAGCTTTAAGATTTGTTGCTCTATTTTAATCATGATTGTTCCACTCAGGGAAGTGCTGACAGGAACCCAGATGACCATAATTCCATTTCAGGTGTATTGCCACTGGCTTGCTCCCTGTTATTTGCTTGAACAGGCCTACCTGTACTAAGAGATGAGAGATTAAAGTTCCCTTCTCTCAGTAGGTTACAAACCCAAACACTGGTCGCTGGGGGAAAAAAATGACATTCAAGTCTCCTACTGATCTGGTAAATGCTGTAATAATTAATCTGCTGATCTCAGGCAAATTGTTTCATGACCATCTTTTCAACCTAATGGGATGATGAGAGTCATCCATTGAAATGTTGCCCAGAGGCTGCAGATCCTTAGAAATATTCAAGGTCAGTTTGGATGGGGCTCAGAGTAACCTGGTCTAGTTGAAGATGTCACTGCTCTCTGCAGGGGGATTGGAACTAGATGACTTTTAAAGGTCTTTTCCATCCCAAACTGATCTATAATTCTATGAATACAAAAGTCAATATCTGAACAGTTACACAGAATCACAGAATATTCTGAGTTGGAAGGGACCCATGAGGATCAACAAGTCCAGCTCTTAAGTTAATGGCCCTAATGAGGATCAAACTGGTGAGCTTGGCATTATTAGCACCATGCTCTAACCAACTGAGCTAATCTGTTGTCTAGAAACTATCTATAGGAGTGCTGATAATGTGATTTGTGACTTGGTTTATCTCAAGATCGATGCCAAAAAGTAGACAAATTAATCTTTCTGGGAGTGCTCATTATTGGAGTGTCCAATATTCCG
>VXBC01003464.1:5814-18381 GCA_013399945.1 Ploceus nigricollis | reverse complement strand
CATGGCAGGGGATGGAATGAGAGGCTCTTTAAGGTCTCTCCCAACCCAAACCATTCCATGATGATCTGATTCCAGTTACTTGTTCATGTATATTCAGACTCAATTATGTTTTTTAAGGAACACTTTGTGACTTCTAAGGTGTCTAACAGGGATAAAAGCATTATTTGTCCTTTCCTTATAAATCTGCTGGACAGATTTTTAAGTAGAGGTTTCAGTTTTTTCTCTTTGAGGTTTGAAAGAACATCACAGGCTTGATGGTTTTTAAAAGTTCAGTTTGATTTTTGAAGGTAACTGGCACCACACAGAGATTGTCACCTTTGAAACGTGGTAAAGGTTGTCAAAGGTTATCTGATTTTTGACAAGTTTTCAGTGCAGACTGGGGAGAAAACTCAGTTTCTTTTTTAAATGCCTGCCAGGGCAGAGTCTTTGGTCTAGGGGAGGAAGATGGGAGGCCACCAGATGTTGATTCCATGTCATTCCAAAGCCATTCCTAAACCCAGCTGAGCTCCAGTTCAGTGCTGCAGAGCCTTCTATCAGCTGTGGCATCAGCTCCTTTATTTTGTTACTGTTTGCAAGCAGCCAGAGTCACTCTCACATCTCTCTGAGCTCATTTCCTGCTGCTTTCAGCCGAAACTTGTGGCTTCCATCACTCAGTTCCTTTTCTTTTTTGCTCCAGCCCAAACCAGGTTGCAGAGAAAGTGGCCTCCCGGATTGCCGAGGGTTTCACGGACACTGCTCTCATCATGGTAAAGAACTTCCTTCCCCTCGCCCCCCTGTGTGCTCTGACCCTGCTGCTGGACCAGGGAAATGCTGTTCTCTGGCTGCTTTCATGAGGAATTCAGTTTCTCTGTCCCTCCAAAATGCTCTGGGGAGGAGATACAACGAGCAGTGGAGTGTAAATCCACAGAGGGACTGTGGTGAGCTCTTCTCCACCTCAGAGGAACTGGAGGCCTTCTCTACGTGTTCAGCCAGCAATTTCTGTCTCCAGCCCACCTTGTGCAACTTCAATTCTTATATTTAATGTCACAAACAGGGCTTTCCTTCCTCACTGCTGTGACAAAGGACACTGGCAGCTTAAATTTGGCTGCCAGTTGGAGGGTAAAACAGTGGGTGGGTGTAAAATGCCCTGTTTTTACAAACTGATTTTGGGTTTATTGCCTCTCTTGGGATGCTGAGGAGGAGACTGAAGTGGTGTTTCCATGTCCCACCCCAGGTTGACAACACCAAGTTCACCATGGAGTGTGTGGAGCCTGCCATCCACGTGTACGAGCTGCACGAGAACAAGTGGAGGTGCAAGGACCCCCACGTGTGAGTGAACCAGGAACTCCACGGGCTTTGGGGAGAAACAGGCTATCCCTGGGAGGGCTCTCCAGCCTTCATTTTCCAGAGGTTTTTTGTGCTGATTCCAATTTGTTCTGGTTTGAAAGCAAAACCAGTGAGAGACTCCAAGTCAGAAATACAATTTATTAGGAAAAGGGAAAAAAACCAAAATACATACAATAATACAAAAGAAAAACCACTGACAGAGTCAGAATACAGAATATTCCCTGTGACACCCTGTTGGTCAGGGTGTTGGTAGCAGTCCAGGTTGGAATGGCTGCATCCTCCTGCAGTGGCAGGGGTGTTTCTGTCAGAGCAGTGATCCTGTAGAAGGGTGGAGTCTTCCTCTGAAGGTCCAGTGGAAAACCCCAGCTGTTCCTCTTGGGAACCAGTGGAAAGGCTGAGTCTGGTGTCCCAAAATCTCAGATGCGATCCAGGTAGGAATGCTTGGCTCCTCCCTCTGGGCAGACATCTCCCAGTGGGATGCTGTAACTTTTATCAGCCATGCAGGGACATTCAATGGCCATTAACAGCAGATGTCTCCCAGGGGAGGAGTGGTTGTGGGAGAGGTAAAGAAAACTGCCCAATTAACACACGATAACTGCCACACCTCTGACAGATAGAATATATCTTGCCTTGTAGTCTAGGACACAGCTGATGCCTGGTTCTTTTCCATCCCAGTGACTTCTGTGAAGACTGGACCGAAGCCCAGCGAATCGCTGCCTCCCTCCTGGACAGCAAGTCCTACGAGACACTGGTGGATTTTGATAATCACCTGGATGACATCCGCAACGACTGGACAAACCCCGAGATCAACAAAGCTGTGCTGCACCTGTGCTAGGAGGGATCCTCCTGACTAATCCATGGGCGTTCCCACTCTGTACTGAAGAGAGAAAAATGCTATTTTTGAATGTAAATAGAATTAATATTCAGTACCTTGTGTGGAAAGCTGACTGATTAAAGAGGAGGGGCCTGTCCCGTGGCGCGGTGCTGTGTCCGTAAAGCCACGGAACGTTGGTGGTGACATTCCCTGGAAGAGCTGCCAGCTGTCACTTCCAGCTGTCCTCGTGGACACCATCCCACTTGTAGTGAATGTTGCTATTCCTTGGAAACCAGAACTGCTTCTGCTTGGCCCCCACTGTTCCTATTCCAAAGTTTTGACTTCAGCTTTTCTAATCTTCAGAGAGGTTACTTTTTAACAATTTCTGGAAATACCTTTCCAAAAAAAAAAAAAATCAGTCCTGTCCTCAGATGAGAGATTTTAAGGGCAAATAGATCAAATGGGAGGTGAATGGTTTCTTCTGGCCTGGGTTGGAATTGTAACTCTCTTGGCACAGTAAAATGCAAACTGCTGAGGATGTTCCATGCTCATGTGTCACCTGTTTTGCAGTGCTTTAGCATGACAGAGAGTTTTAAAGCAGTATTCCCAAATAATCTGGTGGTTCCTGCTCTCTGTGGGCTTGGCAAGCACAGTTACTGCTTGAATGTGTTAAACCCGAAGTAAATGATTTATAAAAAGGACTGGAAGCACACTACTGAGTTTGAATCTGCAGTTGGAGTCTACAGTAGTGAAATACTTTATTAATTTCATGCATTTTGGGGGGGGGAGTTAATCAGCAGATCTCATTTTCCACATGATCCAAGTACATGGAATCAGGGAGGCTGGACACAGCTAGTTCAGCTTGCCTTGTCTTTCCCATTAATATTTATTTCCAGGGAGAAGTTTCCTGGACAGTGCAGCTTTATACCAGCCTAGAAGAGCTCTTTGTTGCCTCTCTCCTAACTGTAGTTAAACACAGCCTCAACCTGCAACAATTCCTCCAGATTTCCTTCTCTTCCTGCCCAGAAGTGTTGTTCCAAGGAAGATCCAAATATCCACAAAATGTCTGCCTGTCTCCAATCTCAGTGTTAAAATCACAGCAAAGTTTGGGTTGGAAGGGAGATCATCTCATTCCATGGGCAGGGACACCTTCCCCATGAGCAGGTTGCTCCAAGCCCCATCCAAGCTGGGCTTATTTCAAAATGGAATTGTCAGAACCTCACAATTTTGAGTCAATAAGCCCAAGTTTTACTCCTGGTCTTGGAGAGGGATGGGGTAAGGCTAAAATAATCCCATTTGCAGCAGGGAATAGACCCTGGTTCCCCCAGGCTGTGGAGTTCCCTCCAGGTGAGATTCCACAGGGCCATGGGGTGAGGTGAGAGGGAGGAGAGGAAGCTTTGGGCACTTTGGTTTTTATTTCCCTGCTGTGCACGGGTGAGGTGTGATTACCAGAGGTTGGCACCGAGTCAAGAACCTTCCCTAGGCTGAGTCAGGCTTGCAGGAGAGGGAAATGTTTTCACTTGTTGACTGAAAACATGTATTTAACTCCCCAAACCAGTGAGATAACACATTCCAGTGGCTGCTCCACTCCATATCTGTAGGAAAAGATATCCCAGGAGCAGAATGCAGAGCATCTAGGCTGCAGGAAGAGGACTTTGTACAAACACCCAGCGAAATCCAAGGTATTGTTCCAGAGGCTGATCGTTATCTTAGCCAGATTCCTCGTGTGGGGTTGTCAGGAGGAGCTGCTGGGTCTCCTGAGCCACAGGAAATGTGTTTCTTGTTCTTTGTAACACTATCTCCTATTCAAGCTTTGATCATAAATATGCAAATTCAGGCTAATCCTGCTCCCCCTGTCAGGCAGTTTGTCTCCTCAGTGTGTAACCTGCTGGAATATTCCCTGTGACTAACCTGGGACACGCTGCTGGAAGGGGAGCAGCTTTTAGTGCTTTGTCTTCCCCTTTATTTAATCTTCTCTTTGCTTTCAAATGAGGGTTTTTTGCCACCAGCAGAAGCCCAGGCTGGCTTTAAGCAAAGAGGACAAACCCGCAGATCTTATCTCCCCTGGCCTATTTGCATTGAAGGCTGGACAAAAGCAGCAATTCCATAAATCCAGGCAGCCACCGTGGCTCTCCTGGAAGAATGAGGAAGCTGCAGGGCTCAGGGAAAGCTGTGTTCCCCTTTCCTGCTGATGTGCCCAGAGCAAATGCTGCTTTCCTGGCTGGTTGATCTGCTGGATTCAGGGCAGGAATTCAAGGTAATTCCTTTTAAAACTTCAGGGGGAGGAAATCTTGGGGAAGGCATCTCTTGCTGAGAGCTGGGAAGGCAGCACTGGGAATGTGTCTTACTCTTTTTTGGTTTGTTAGCAATTAATGACTTTCAGGATTAACTTTTTTCTCCCTATCCACCAAAATTTGGAGATTTGGCGTTTACCTGCCCAGATGTTTTAACTCCCAATTTTTTACCTCATCCACATGACCTGAAGCACTTGGAAAAANGAGCCTTCTCCTCTCCAGGTGAATACCCCCAGCTCTCCCTGCCTGTGGGATTCTCTTTTCCCCACCCAACCCGATTTTCTAGAGCAGTGACAAACATCCCCACAAGCAGATGGGTGACAGGAGCCACAGCATCCCTGACCAGCTGTTCTGGGGCACTCACAAGTGAGGTCCCTGCTCCCAGGGAATGCCAGGCCCCACGTTCTCCCTGAGCTCATCACTCTGTGTGTGCAGACGAGGATTTGGGGAAGTTTTTTCCCCATCCAGCAAGCGAAGCAGCCTGCTGCTGGCATTTTCCCTCTTCCCATCTGCTCCTGGGACGTTCCCTCCCCGAGGAAAGCGAGCAGAGATGTAACAGCTCCAGCTCTTGGAGCTGATGCGGGAGCAGGTGAGTGGTTCAGAGATCACCTGGCACAGCTGGAGCCAGCAGCAGACAGATGTGCAGAGCCCACCCCAGCCATGAGGGGCGGTCCCCTGCCCCCAAAACTTCCTTCAGCGAGTGGCAGGCGAGGAGAGGCGACAGTGACAGATGCAGGAAGCAGAGCCCGGTCTCTCTGCTCCCTGGCTCCGGGCCTAATCGCTGCACTCCGATCTGGGAAGCGTCTGGAGATGCCGGTGGAGGAGGGCACTGCCAGGGAGAGCCGGGATAATGCTAATGGAGGAGGCTGTTAGCGGGGTGGGCTTGCGGCTGAGTGCAGCCTGGAAAATGGCCTCGAGGGGAAATGTGCTCGATTTGTGAGCTCTGCTTCTCGTCTGGGTGGAATTCAGCTCCTGGAGGTGAGCTGGGGCACCCACACGAGCTGGTTCCCGTTGGGCTGCTCCCCTCCCACCCTGCCCAGGCTCTGCTATTCCCAGCTGGACTTGAGCACCTCCGCACATCCCAGTCCTGCAGCACAACCCCCTCCTCGCTTCCCCCAGCGCCCTGACCCAGCCCTCCCGCAGCCGGCAGCGCTCTCTGTGCGCCCAAGGAGCCGCTGAGGGCTTTATCGATTTCCCTTCTTGTTTTTTTTCACTGTCGCTTTTAGACCACATTTTCACCCAGCCTTCTCCTTCGAAAGTCCACCCCAGCTGCATCCCTTCCTCTCGGTTTCCCGTGGAAGGCAGATTCGGAGAGGACGGACACGGGGGGCTGGCAGTGGGGACAGCGCTCCTGCGTGTGGCGCTTCCAGCCTGCCGGAGCTGGGATGAGGGAAGCAGGGAACTCTGCTCTTAAGAACACCCGGTAGGTGGGCTGGGGGTGAGGGGTCACTCCGGGAGCGCTTCCAGGCAGCGCCGCTCCGGCGGCGGCGCTTCAGCGGGATCCGTGCCAGGCATGGCCCGCTCTGCGCACGGCCAGCCCGCCAAGGCCGAGCGAAACGACGCCGCCCTTCCTAGAAATGCACCCTGGAGCTTAAAAGATGGACCTAATTGAAAAACTCTATCGAGGTTGTAGCAGCAGGGGATAAAAGGGAAAGCTGGGCCCAGATTAACCTGGAGCTCAGCGAGCCGGGAAGCGCGGCGGCCGTGGCCAGGTGCCTGAGCCAATTCCCGGCCGTGGCCTCCTGGCTGAGTCCATGCCGGGGGAGAGACGCTTTGTTCTGGATGCAGGAGCTCTGTGCTTCAGGTACGTGCTCGCTCCCCGCTTCCCTCCCGACCCCCTCTGCAGCAGCTCCCGCCTCATCCCGCTGGATTTGCTCCGGGGGTGCTTCCAGCCCACGCGGTTCCTGCCACTGCCTCGCTCTGCTGGTCCTGCCAAGGGCGATGCTGGAGCTGCTCCAGTTTCCCTGGAGCCTGCATCTTCAGCTGCCTCCTCGTGACATCCTCCTCCCTCCCTCCCTCCCTCCCCAGGCCTGGCATCCCCTCCGGGTGTGCTCGCCAGCCCTGGTGACTCTGGGTCTCCGGGAGGGAGTTTCTTCTCTGCTCCCAGCACTAGTTGCCACTTTCAGCTCTGGCAAGCCCCGGGCAGGACCCTGCAGCCCCTTCCTGGGGCAGCTGCAGAGCCAGGCTGGGAGCAGCCCTTTCCCCTGCTCGGGCCAGAAGGGACGGGGGCAGGAGGGGACAGGTGGCCCCGCTGCTCCGTTAGCACGGAGCCAGGGTGACGTGTCACCTGCGTTAGCAGGCCCTGGCACTCTGTGACCCAGAAAGCTGCTTCCTCCCCCTCCCTGCTGAAAGGGGAGCCCAGCTGGTGTTTGCAGGAGCAGCTCCTGAAGGGAGCCAGCAGAGCTGCTCCGGGCTCTCCAGCCAAAGCTTTTCTTGTGGCCAGCGTTTGCACAACACATCCCTTGTCCCTGCGGTTCCTCTGGCGCCTGGGAAGCAGCAGCTCTCCCTGCCCTTCCCTCAGAGGGAATCTGGGAGGCTGCCCTCCATCCTCACCCCCCAGCAGGGCTTCAGCCCCGGGCCAGGATGGAGCAGGAGGGTTGGGAAGCAGCAGGAGAGGAGCAGCCCGGCACCAAAGGGACACAGGCAGGACTGGAAACCAGCCAGTGACCACCCCAGGGGACAGCCAGGCTCTGGCCAGCTCTGGGAGGACAATCTTCCCCCAGGGAGTGAAGGTGGCTCCATACCCACCCACCCCCTGAGCCCATCCTCTTCCTCCCCTGGCCAGCTGGCTCTTGGTGGGCTTTGGCCACTTGCCCTGACGTGATGCTCAGCAAGTCACAGCTCAGAGCCTTGTGACAGGAACCAGAACTCCTGGAAGGGATGTGACCCTGGAAAGGGGGTGCTGAGCCCACTGGGCTGCTCCTGTTCCTGGCTCTCAGCTCTCCCTAACCCTGCTCACCCAGCAGTGACCAGGGCCCCACACCAGAGGGGCTCCAGGCCATTCCCAGTCACCTCAAGGTGGACAACCCCCACTTTATAAACCTTCACAAAGGTTTTTGCTTTGTTCACCAGCCCTGGGGAGGACAGGAAGGGGTGTTTGACGCTGTGTTTGTGCCTATCAGGTGTCAGCAGAGCAGCTGGAGCTCTGCTGCACCCGCAGAACTAACCACAGGTATTTTAGCAGCCTGGTGTTTATGTTTCCCATCCCTGCTGCAGCAAGACAATCACTTTTTGTCACTGTTGTAGCAACAACTGCAGCTCCAGGCCAGGCTAATTCCAGCCCTCGTGGGTTTGGGGCTGTTTTTTCTCACCCAGCAGCAGCAGACAGGTAGTTTTGGAGACAAGCAGTGAAATAGCTCAAGGTGGAGGCAGAATTTGTGCTGTTCTGACTGGATTTGTGCTGCCAGGGAGCAATCCTTGGCTCCATGGGATGCTGCGTGCTCTGAGTTTGGGATGGGATCTTGAAAGATCAGGTTTGCCAGGCTCTGTTTCAGGACTTGTCTCTAAGTCTTAGACTTTGCAGCTGAACAGGGGAAAAAATCCACATAAACCGATTAATTTGTCCATTTTCTGGGGAAAAAGGGAGCTGTGGGTTGCAAATGTCTCTGTCCAGGACTGTGCCCACAGCTGGAGCTGCAGCCTTGCCCCTGTGCCACCCTCCCTGCTCCTGGAGCTTTGCAATAACTCAGTTATTTGACAAATTGGAGGAGTCACATCGGGAAGGAAATCAACTCTTCCCAGATTTCTGATTTTCATCAGATGTGGCAGGACCAAACCAGCAGAAAGTGGAGCAACACCACCCGTTTACTCTCCCTGCTGCCCCTCATGCCCATCCCAGCTGGGCTCTGATCCTATCAGAGACCTCCCAAACCCCTGGGATCAGCTCTCTCCTGACCCCGGGGTGAAGTTCCAAGCTTTCCTTCCCTTGCACTCCCTGCCTTCCAAGCTTTCCTTCCCTTTCACTCCCTGCCTGCCGCAGCCGGGGCTGTTTAATGTGCGGCCGCTGTTCCCTGCATTTGAGCCGCTGCTTTTCACTCCGCCTGAAAAGGAGCCCGCTCGGGGCCTCGCCTCTTAATTGCGGAGGAGGGGGAACATGGAAAAGCCTCTGGAAAAGCTTCTCCTGCTAATGCTAATGCAGGAGAAGGCGGCTGCTCCGGAGGCACAGCCTTCTCCGGGGCATCCTCCCGGCAGGGTGGGACCCGACCCGGAGCGCTCGTCCTGGGAACGGTGAGGAAGCCGCTGGTGCCCTTCCCGCTGCCAGGCTGGCTTTGGGGCTGGCAAGGGGAAAAGATCCTTCCTGGAAGCTTGCGAAGGTGAAGCTGCTCCCAGAGGCTGATGCCTGTTGACATCAGGACCTCAGGGATGGCTCGGGTGTGGACGCTCACTGGCCCTTTCGGGGCACTTGGTAGCCCTCAGGCTGATTGTAGGGACGTTGGATGCCCGGGGGCCTTGCCGGCAGCCCAGGGCACTCCTTCCTCTCTCTCTCTCTCGGCTCTGGACTGCCTTGTGCAGCGGGGTGAGAGTAAAGCCGCGTTTCCTCATCACCCAAGGGCTTTGCCGGGCACGGATGGGCTCGGAGCGGGGGCTGCATGGGAGGAGCCGGGGCTCCGCTAACCTCATTAACCAGGTTCCCAACCCACCTCGCCGAGCCCAAAGCCGGCCGGCTGCCACCTCCTGCCGCCCTCCTCCCGAGGGCACCCCCGTGCCAGCCTCGGGCACCCGGGAGCAGCCGGGAGGTGGGATGCGACCGCGGGCATCGCCCCTCCGGGCACCGGGTAAGTGCCACCCCCTCGGAGCCCCGGCTTTGTCCCTTTTCCCCCTTCCCAGTGCCCCCTGTGAGTGTCCCCCACTGCCCGGGCAGCTCGGTCCCCGCTCCAGTGACGCCTGCCATGAGTGTCTGGGGCTTTTTGGAGCGTGAACTCGTCGGGATGCAAACATTTCTCTGGCCTGGTGCTGGCACACGGCAGCGAAGTTGGAGCCCCAGCAGCGAGCAGCAGGAATCCCGCTGGAATGCTGGCAGGGGGAATTCTCCCCCCAAATTCTGGCCCTCAGCCATGGGGAGGGGGCTGCTGTGTCCTTTGCAAGGGTTTGGCCAACAGGGGGTGATCCCAGAGGATGAGATCCCAGAGGATGAGATCCCAGAGAAAACCCCCTGTGCACAGAGCTGGGTGTCCCCAGCATGACCCTCCTCTGTCCCCGAGTGGTGTGAGCCACCAGCAGGTGCCAAAACCCACAGGATTTGCCTCAGAACAGATTTCTTGGTATTTGGGCAGCCTCCAGGAGAGCTGCAAAGTGAGGTCCTGGGGAGGACTCCACTCCCCAGCCCTGAGGGATGTCACAGCTCAGGCTGCACCTGGGGAACTGATAAAAATACAGAATTAAAAACAGAGGTAGCAAATTTTCACTTCTTGCTGGCTGCTGCCGACCCACCTCAGAGCTTCTTGAAAGGCAGAGGTCAGGCAGGGGGTGCAGAGGCTTTCCTTGGCTCTCTGTGTGGCCCAGAGCTTGGAAGAGCCCAAATGAGTCACTGACCCTCATCCCAATAAGCTTTTCCCAGCAGCTGTGGGAGGAGGGGTGAAGATTTCCCAATAAAGGGAGGTTTTTCTGCAGAAAAATTTTCAGCATCTTGAAAAAAATGATGTCCCACAGTGGGAATTATCCATCCAAAAGCTCTGGGGACATCAGGGATGCCCAAGAGGAGCAGGATGATGTGAATTCCAGCAGTGCATCCCGGCAGGAGGCAGCTCTGGGATCATCCCTTTGTTTCCTGTGTGTGGACTCGGGGTTTTCTCTGCAAGAACCAACCTAAAACCACCCCAGTTCCTCCTGCTCACAATCTTCTCATCCTGAAATGTTTCCAGCCCACACCCCAGGAGTGGAGAAGCTGGGATGGGACCACTCACCCAGCACCAGGCTCCTTCTCCACCCTCCCAAAAAGTTCTTCCTGCACCTCGTCGGACCAGACTGAGTCACCGAAGTGCCGTGACATCACTCGTGGTTTCGCGAGCGAGCAGCTGCGTTTCCTGTGGCTCCTGTAGACACAAACACGCAGGGAGGGATGTGAGCTTTCAGCTCCTGCTCCTTCCTCCCCCCCAGGATCGCTTCCCTCAGGCCTCTCCTCTCTTCCCCAGTGCCAGCGGCGAGGGCCGGCGGCGGAGCTGGAGAGCCGGATCCCGCTGAGAGGATGAAAACATGGGGCTCAAGTTATCCTGCCTGAAAGGTGAGTTGGGGATGGGGGTTTGGGGTGTTGCTGCTGCTCCCTGAAGGCATCTGAGGGGTGGTTGTACCCGGAGGAGATTTAAGTGTGGTGGAGTTTGGGACTGTGGTGGAATTCCTGATGTCCCACGGGTGACCTGTTGCGCCTGGATCACCCCAAAGAGGATTTTCCCAGCTTTATTTCCCCAGTCCTGTGCTTGTCCCGCACCCTTTGCTCTGGAGAATCCATGGGTTAAGGGCAGCCCTCAAGAAATCAGGTGGGTTTCCTTGGAGGCAGGAAAGGGCTGCTCAGGGACACGTGGGTGGGATGCAGGGGTCAGCACAGAGCCTGGGTCCCAGCTCCTGGCCTCCAATCATCCTTCACTGCTCCACTCTCCCCAGGGATACTCCAACCAGGAGCTTCTTCCCCAACTTGAATTTTCTTAATGGATTTAGGCTGGGAATGGCGTCAGGGATGTCTGCACAGGGGCAAAGTGGGAGCTTTTAGTGCTGCTGGCCTGGCAGGGCGAAGGCTGGATATGGCATCTCCCATTAGCTCTGCCTCCCTCTGACTCCTGCTAATCGTCCTTGGGGTCGTTAGGGAGGGGGCTTAATGAGGATCCCTCTCCAGGATGCAGGGCTGCCTCTTCCCTGTTTTTTTCCAAGCCCAAATTCTGTGGGATTCTGGTTGTGAGGGGCACAGAGTTGGATGCATCACCCAAAAATGAGCTCTGCCTCCTCTCCATATCAGGGATGTTGGGAGGGAGTGGTTGGGGGGATTTGGGGTCTCACAACCCCCCTGTCCAACAAGGGATAACTGAAGAGGGGAAGCAAGCAGCCAGGGAATCCCAGTCCTGCCCCAAATCCAGGACAGAGCCCCAAAATATTCCCCCATGCTTCCAGACCCCTCTGATGAGCTTGAAGTCTGGAATAAAAGAAAAGACCCTCCCCCTTTTCCAGCTCCCTTACATAAGGCAGGGCTTTATCCTTAATTAAAAAGAGATTAAAAATATCAGTGTCTGTCCCCTCCGGGCATTTTCTTGCTTGGGAAGAGCTGAAACCTCCGTGGATGCCGCCTGTGCCACACGGGGCTTTTCTCCTGATTAAAAAAGCAGATTAAAGCGATCTGCTCCCCTCAGGGGGGGTGGGCTGGGCAGGTGGTCGAGGGAGGGGGGTGATCCACCTCTGAAACCCCCCAAAATCCAAGGTGGATCCAGGGGAGGAGATGTGAGCATGCTGTGGATTCTCCAGTGGCTCGTAAAGGGTTGACACCGAGGAGGGCGGGGAGCTGGGGGATGCTGCAGCCCAGCCTGATCTCCTTTTATCCCCTTTTTATCCCCCAAACTTCCCCAGGCTTGAAGATGTGTGTGAGCAGCGGGAACGGCAGCGACGGGACCTCGACGGCATCCTCGGGACAGAAGCACCTGCACGTGCCCTCCATCATCGTCACACCTCCCACGCCCACGGGGACCACGCTGTCCCGCGAGGGCCGGCGCGGGGAGGCCCCCTCACCCTGCAGCCCGTGCTGAGAGGGGACACGGGGGACACCCAGCCCGGCAGGACCTGCCCCCGCCCCATCGGGATGGAGCCGCAGCCCCTAGGGCACGGATGGAGCTGCCAGGGACACACGGGGCACCCACGCGGGTGGGCTTGGACACCAGGGACTGGGGTTTGTCCCTTTTCCTAACGGCGCCGGGGAGGGGGATCCCCCCACGGTGAATAAAACCCCCGGGGCTCCACACCCCCAGTTTGGCTGTGTCAGCACAGGGGGGATGGGCTGTGCACCCCAAAACCAGCACCACCCTCCCAGAGCCACCCTCGGGCCCCACTTTTGGCCCCCCACCTCTCCAGGAGGGATTGAAGAATCCATTTCAGCAAACTCGGCGTCGTCACCTGCGTCCCGCCGGATCGGCCGCATCGCGGGAGGGAGCCGGGGGC
>VXBC01003463.1:262014-295710 GCA_013399945.1 Ploceus nigricollis | reverse complement strand
ACAGCCGGGATGCAGAGATTAAAAAAAAAAAAAAAAAAGGTTGTTTAAATAATTGAGGGGCCATCTGCAAACTGTACTGTTGATTTCTAAAAAAAAGTAGCTTTTAAATGTTTCAGACGAGAAAGGTTAGTAACGAGTAGCTCGGAGGCAAACAGAATCACAGAGTGGGTAAGGTTGGCACTTACCCACTTCTGGTCCAGCCTCCGTGCTCAAGCAGGGTCATCCTACAGCACGCGGCACAGGTGTGTCTCTCTCTGGAGACATTCAGAACCCACCTTGCTGCGTTCCTGTGTAACCTGCTGTAGGTGACCCTGCCTTGGCAGAGGTGTTGGACTGGATGACCTCCAAAGCCTTTGCCAACCCTAATAATACTGTGATTGTGATTGTCCTGATGCTTCCTGGATATCTCCAATGAAGAGAACTCCACAACCCCTCTGCACAATCTGTTCCAGTGCAAGGTCATCCACACAGTAAAGAAACTCATTCATGTGGATCTTCCTGTGCACCAGTTTCTGCCCATTGCTGGTCTTGTAAGTAAAGACCAATGCAAAGAAGACATCAATAACTCTGCCTCCTTTGCATCTTCTGTAACCAGGGAAGGAATAGAGGCTGGGAACAGTAAAGTGATGCCACTACACATGAAGGAATAAGGATGCTGAGGAATAAAGTGTGAACTTGCTAATGGCAGGCAATGGCAGGAGTCTGGAGGCAAATGTTGACTGATCGCTTAAGGGAGAAACTGCTCTGAGGCAAATAATCACCCTTCAGCATAAGTTTGTTGGGGATGTATAATAGTAGTTTGAAATTCAAATTAATCAAAAGTCAAGTTTCTCACAATACTTAGACTCCTGTTCCCTGGCAGCTAAGGAATTAGGAATGTAGAGCAAGACTTGGCAGATGGGACTATTATTGGCTTTGGCCAACATGAAGCCACAGACTGAATGTCAATGAAATGCTAACAGAACTGAGACCATTTGCTGGCATTTAGGCAAAGGTACACAACACTTAGTTGTTATTATGTAAGAAGCATTGTAATAAAACAGGGAATTTGATTCTCTGGGCTTCATTTTTGAAGTAAAAATAGCAACCATGACCTACCTGGCTAGTCTCTCATTTATCATAGACCTCTCTTGAACCAAGATACAGTAGGCACTTGAAGTAAAATACTCTACAAAACTTCTGAAATGCCTCAAATTTTATATGAAAATATAGAAATACTCCATTTCCTCAAGTTACTCATAGAAATATTAAAATAAGAGCTTTCAAAACCAAAAGTGGTTTCCTTTGAAAAACCTTCCCAAATGCCTACAGGTTAGTGCACCAGGATGGGAAATACTTTACTCTTGTCTTACCTGGCAGACTGAAAATGTAAGAAAGTAGTCATATTGACATAATCTAGATAGGGATAAAAACTGCTTTGAAACATAAGAATCAAGGGGCAAACAAATAAAGCAGATGTCATCATGGGAGTCTGATATAGGTCACCCAGCCAGGATGGCAACACTGATTGAATAATTCTTTAAGGAACTAAGGGACACCTCTAAATCAACCATCCTTGTCCTTATGGCTGACTTCAGCTTGCCATATGTTAACTGGGAATACCACACAGCTGGTACAAACAGGTCCAGAAGTTTCCTAAAACACCCAGACAATAACTTCTTGATGCCGGTATTAAGGCAGCTGACTAGGAAAGGTGCCCTCCTTGATTTTTCAGTTTGCTAATTGAGATGGTGTCATGAGTGAGGTGGTGACTGGTGACTGTCTTGGCAACAGTAATCCCAAAGCAACCCAGTTTAAATTCTCTGTTGGCAGGAGAAAAAGTGCCATCAAACTTCACCTCTGGATATGAGGAGAGCAGACTTCAAGCTGCTCAGGGAACTAGTTAGCATGGTCCCCTGTGAAAATGCTTTTGAAGGTGCTGGAGTCCATCAGTGTTGTCCTGATTTTCAAGCAGGGCAAGAGGGTTGGCCCTGGTAACTACAGGCCCATCAGTTTCATTGCCGTGCCTGTGCATCATTCAGCTGGATGAACACATGCAATGGGTGTGCAACTGGCTCATGGGTCAGACACAAAGGGTTATAGTAAGTGGGGTTATATCAGGCTGGTGACCTGTCACTTGTGGAGTTTGGCAGGGCTCCATTTTAGGGTCAGTGCTCTTCAATATTGTCATAAATGACTTTGGATACTAAGTTAGTTTCCCAGTGATACTAAATTGGAAGGAGTTGTGGATTCCCTCAAAGACAGAGAGACCTTGCAGAGAGATCTTGCCAAATCAGAGGGCTGGGCAATGAATTTCAACAAGGACAAGTGCCAGATTCTACACCTGAGATGGGGCATCCCTGGATGTGCATCCCAACTGGGGAACAAGATGCTGGAGAGCAGCAGGAGATCTGGGGGTCCTGGTTGATGGCAAGTTGAACATGAGCCAGCAGTGCCATGGCAGCCAGGAGGGCCAGCCGTGTCCTGGGGAGCATCAGGCACAGCATCACCAGCTGGGCAAGGGAGGGGATTGTCCCACTGTGCTCTGCTCTGGGGCAGCCTCACCTTGAATATTGTGTGCAGTTTTGGGCACTGCAATATAGAAAAGATATCAAGCTCTTAGAGAGTGTCCAAAGGAGAGACACAACATGGTGAAGGACCTTGAGGGGAAGTTGTATGAGTAGGCCCTGAGGTCACTTTGTCTCTTCAGCCAGAAGAGGAGACTGAGGGGAGACCTCACTGCAGTCTACATCTGCCTCATGAGGGAAAGAGGAGGGGCAGACACAGTTCTTTGTGTTGGCCAGTGACAAGACCCAAGGAAATGGCCTGAAGTTGCCAGGGGAGGCTTATGTTGAGTATTAAGAAAGTGATTTTCACCCAGAGGGTGGTTGGGCAACAGAACAGGCTTCCCAGGAAAGTGATCACAGCACCAGCCTGACAGAGTTCAAGAAGTATTTGGACAACATTCTCAGGCACATGGTGTGACTCTTGGGAGTGTCCTGTGCAGGGCCAGGAGCTGGATTCAATGATGCATGTGGGTCCCTTCCAAGTCAGGATATTTTATGATTCTATATTTTATGTATGGAGCCCAATTTAAAAGGAATTGTGAAAATTTCCTTGAAACTACAGTGCCCACTGGTTGTGCCTACTGCTTATTTAAACAATTTGCAAGTCATATCTAAATAACATACTTTGTATATGCAACATTCACTGCTAGTTCTGGTTTGGCTTTTCAAGATTATCATCTTTAGATAGTCTACACTGATGTCCAGAAGTTTTCTTTTATTAAATAAAAAATGGCAATAGCCTTTGCTGGAACGCCTGATGTGAAGAATTTGAAAAGTGCTCAATGATCCAACTTGTTAGATTTGAATCACTGGTCCAATTAGCAGGTACACACTCACTTCAACAAAAATCGTATTTGAGTGCATTAACCATGGAAATTCAATGCCAGAGATAGTTATGAAGAATTTATGTGTTATTTTGTATATTCAGATCTAGATTTCACTTCTGATGAACATTTTTTTCCATTTGAAATGCACTATAATAGCATGGGCAATATCAAATGGCATTCTCAATTATAAAAATATGCATCTGCCACATTTTCCAGAGAGTAAGTATGTCTGGTACAACTAACTGAATAATTTATTTGATAACATTATTTTAAAAATTTTCTTGTTCAAATAATCAGAAAATTTGAAGTGTCAGGAACCTGAAGTTTGTCTTTATACAGAGCATTTGCAGTATTAAGTCCACCAGTAGCAGTTATTCTGATGTTATTTACATAACGATGGCAAGCTATATCACTTTAGACTGACCAATGTAATGAAGGTCTGACAGACTTCAGAAGGCAAGTTCAAGAGAAACTGTTGAAATGTTACCACTCTAAGCCTTGTGTTTCACTTTCGTGATGCATATTTCTAGCTTACAGCAGGGTTATATGATCCTGCAAATCAGTTTTCCAGGCATCATTCTTAGTGCTGCAGCTTGCTCAAGCAACCTGCTTTACATCCAAGATAATCATTAAGTGGATCTGATGGATTTTCAAATGCACACCCCAGTTAGATATTAGGAAGAAATTCTTCCCTGTGAGGGTATTGAGGCACTAGCACAGGTTGCCCAGAGAAACTGTGGATGTCTCATTCCTGGAAGTGTTCAAGGCCAGGTTAGATGGGGCTCTGAGCAACCTGGTCTAGTGGAAGGTGTCCCTACCCACGGCAAGGAGTTTAGAATGAGATTACTTTTAAGATCTGTTCCAGCCCAAACCATTCTGTGATTCTATGATAGCCCTGCCTTAAAGACACCAACATCCTCAGGAGCTGCAGGGCAGAGAGCTAGTGAGCTAGGTGCAGCTCTCTGCATTCACTACAAGTCTGTCAAAATCTGTCCCCATCTCTCTTACTTCCTCCATAGAAATTGTTGGACATGGAAAAATCTAGTTTCCATGTTCAGATACAGTCACTCATTTACTTGTATCTGCTTCTAGGCATATTCTAGATCAATTCATTCTTATTATAGATTAAAAAAAAATTAAAGACATCAAAATGAAAGGCACACTAAAACCAAGGGGTCACATTTTCTGGTCTACCTCTTAGAACACCTACAAACAATACAGAGTACTTTAAAAATGTTAGGCTGTGGGCAGAAGATCTGTCTTTTGTTGTAAATGTGGTAGAGGAACCACACCGCCTTCTACAAGAGGCAAGGTGCTGTAGAGGGGCAGGATGTAGAGGAAAAATGGCTGGTGGTGCACATGGGAACTGTGAAAACCACAGAAGGCTGAAGAAGGTAGGGCTGGTAGCATGGATGGTACCCTCTCCTCCATGTAGAGGGTACCATGAGTTAGTACACTCACCTCCAATTTGTAACACTGTCAGGCCAGCCTAAGGAGGTGGGGAGGGACATTAATGGAATAAAGTAAATCTATCATAAGAATCTGAAGCAGAACAGGCAGAAAAAAGAGAAGTATCTTTGGACAATCTGGGCAGTGCCATATTTCTTTCTATTTCAGTTGTGAAAATAAGTTCATAAGCATTGATAAGATCAGTCTCAAAAATTGAGGCAATTGCATTCTCAAGTAACTAAACGCAAAACTGTAAGAGCCAATGAACAAATGGTGAGAAAAACTTTTACTTTTTTTTAATGAAAAAGGGACAAAAATAAGCAAGTATATGTTTACATAAAAATAGCACCTAGTCCTACCTGCAGGTCTTCTCGGTGTCAGCATGAAATCTTTACTAATTAATAATTATTTTAAATGTGTACACTCTAGGGAATCCATTCTAGTTATAACAGCAATGGAATGTGGGGCAGTTTTGTCTCTCATTAGTGAATATCAAGAAGTGTTATGCATGTGAATGGGACACAAAACCATCTCTGTAAGAGCAGTGCCTAGCTGCTCACTGCAAGACAATGCCTGTTTTGTTTGTAATTTTTTGTGTCAAGAGCCATTTGTGTTGAGCTGTCCTACTGAGTTTGGAAGCCTTTGTGTATTATTATACACAAAACACAAAATCCAGTCCACTTCAGGCTTAAAACAAGTCTCAAAGAATTCCCTGGCTTACTTCTGAAGGATGGAGGCTTTCCCAAAGAAAGTGAGAAATTTCTGCAATTAGCCTTTATTATTTCAATACTCTCTGAACTGAGCAGTTGGCCTAAATTTCAGTTTTACACAATTAAAAGCTCATGGTAAGGCCCATTATTTCTTTACAAATGTAAATACAAATGTGTTATTTGCAAAGAATGCCATCAGTTCAAATTGGTCAATACGTATTATTATGCCACACCAGTGCTTTCTGCAGGGCGAAAACAGAACAGTAAGGACACAAGAGGATTCTCCTCCTTTCCCATATTCACCAATATTTCTAAACAGTCACAACAGCACTTTCTACCAACCATTTTCATTACTGAATAAATATTATTTACATAAGGAGAAGAATAACCAAACAAAGGAAGCAGCTTCCATGTTCAGAAACCCAAGCCTCTTGCAATCAGTAGGCTGTCTTTCCTGGCACTCCTCAGAACAATGAAACGAGATCTTCCATCTGTCTGCATGGCTTTCTGTTCCTTTCTCATTTTCAGTGGTAACAGCCCTGTTATGTCTCTTCCATTTCTCTAATGGATCTCCCTTCCAACCTATATCCTTTGCATTCTTCTGCACTTCCAAGGTGATTTCACTCCTACCTTTACTTGGCAGTCAGGTAAGTTCTAGTGTGGAAACTCTGTTGTTTCTCCATTAAACAGAATTAGGTTAACCCCTCCCCATCTTTTATTATTCCAGTTCAAAATGACAGATATAGCTTACAGTCAAAATTTTAACAAGTTCTTCTCCTGTGACAGTTTTTCTTTATGAAAACAGTGTTGTGTGAATCACAGTATATTGCACAGCTGACACAGCTCAGTTGCAGAGGTGGTGTTGGAAAAGCAATTCAGAGTACAGAGGAGTGGGAAAAAAAAAAGGAAAAACTGTGA
Source organism: Ploceus nigricollis (assembly GCA_013399945.1). Classification (NCBI taxonomy): domain Eukaryota; kingdom Metazoa; phylum Chordata; class Aves; order Passeriformes; family Ploceidae; genus Ploceus; species Ploceus nigricollis. Next base: position 289,260 of record VXBC01003463.1, on the reverse strand, counting down.
CAATAAAGTCACAATTTCCACAGGTAGCTAATTAGAATTCATTGTTAATTACATTTTGCATAGTTAATTATTTTTAATATTATAGTGAATCCTGTTCTTGTTAAAGCATGCAGTAACGTTTTCATCAGCTTCATTAAGCTCAGAAATTCAGCCTCATATAACCTTACTCATACATATAGCCTCACTCACACAATGCTAACCACGCTAGTTTTCAGTCTTCCAGAAAAACACAGGCCCAGAAGCTTGCTTTCCAGGTTACATCTTCCATTAGAGAAGAACAGTGGTTTTGCTTCCCCCAGGCCAGACCCAGTGTTTCTATCCAGGGAGTCTCTTGCTTTACAGCCCAAACCAGTCTGATCAGATTTCATCCTACATCTCTAAACGCACCAACAATAATGAATTCTCTGTGGCTCTTCATGTTATTTCTTTAAATTATCAATTTAAAATAATCACTTCATAAAATATTTGAGATGCATATTGTTTTCTGACTTGCAAAGTAGCTTTGGAAATGCCAGCTTGAGTATGCCCACTAGACAGATCTTCATGAGGCTTTGGAAGCATACATCACACAGATATTCAGATATCCATTACAGACCTGTTGAAATTAAAAACATTTGGCATACAGTAATGGATATGTCAGCAATTCAGATGGAAAAAAAATATACATATACATTTACTAAAAAATAGCATCCTCCATATACTAAAAAATAGCAACTTCCATAGGCCGTCTATCATTTTCAAATTAAATACAATTATCAACTGAGAGCCAAGAAGAAAATGCTTGCATTTAAAAGGCCTTTTCAATTACAAGAACATTCTGTATAAGGTTAGCTAATAATACCATCTAAAGATTTATTACAGTGCTAAAGTATATTTATAAAACTGTTCACCTACAAATACTAGATTTGCAAACTGGTCAAGATGTAATTTAAAAAGCTCCCCAAACAACAAGGAAATGCTAAGGGTGGTAAAAATCAACATGGTATTACACTGGAAATTGAAATGTATCATCATTGTTATATTAACCTATCTATTGAGGGCAGAATTGTCCTAATACCATGGAAATAGATTATCAGTATTCAAATATCAGTATTCAAATTTGCAAATTAACCCTTTAATGGACAATGCAACACAAGTGCTTCACAATCATTTAAAATGATGGAGGGATGTTCAGTAGGCACTTTCATTGGCAAGACCATTTTGAATTTTGAGTTTAAACACGAATGTTGTAACTTTTTCCTAATTTATTACGCATAGCTAGGTCATTGCAGAAAACTCAGAAACAAAATGAAAGTGATTTGCCAAAATGAGAAAAAGCATTAAATCTATTTGATCTCAAAAATAAAAAAGTCTCATGCCCTTTAGTTAGGGTGGATGGCTGCAGCAGAAGGAAATTTTACTAGATAGAGATGAGAACAGTAACCTTTAGCCAATAATCAGTGCATAAGAAAAATTTCCCCATATATGAGAAGGAAGTGGGATGCTAATTTTAATTCTTTCCATTTAGAAGCTACCAAGTATTGTATTTCTCCTAATGCCTGTAAGGTGGCCAAAACTACTTTAGCTTTTATACATAGCTCAGTATATAGGGAAATCCTTTGTGAATGTTGATAGGGAACCTTTACTCATTTAAGCAGGAAAGGAAGCAGTGTTTCTATAAAGGATTTGTTAACCTAGAGCCATATGATATCCTCTCATACCAAAATGCTTCATAAGGAAAAAAGAACAATTTTACTTTAAAACAAGAAAAAGTTAGGATGAGTTCATCTTTTGCCATGGATTGTCCTGGCTACAGGATGTTGGGAGGGGCATTAGCAGTGGAATAGAAAGGTCAGGGGCAGGTGGGTCAAAGCACAATCCCAGGTATAATGGCCAGGGTGGGGGAGGAGGGAAGGGAATAAAGACAAATTGTTAGGTCTCTCCTTTAATATTTTAAATAAATCTGAGCCCAAAATAACATCAGGCTACTTGTCTTAATGAATCAGGCAACTGTCCACAGCTCTGTTTACAGAGAGGTGTAAAAACTGTTGTGGAGAATCTGTGCTGGGCTTCTCCAGCATGCCCTTTCATAAACAGAGTTTTTTGCAGCTCTTCTGTTTTGCCAACCCCATGTGTTATGATTTCTGGAACTTGTTTTATCCTCAAGGGAGAATCGCATGATATTTCAGATATGCTAATAATGTATATTGCGCCATAAAGTTTGGGGTTGGGACACCAACAATGTTAGTGATCTAAAATTAAATGAGCTCAAACAGGAAGGAAAACAATCTACTGGGACAATGTGTGCTTCAGCTTGTTCCAGCACTAGGTCTTTTGCTGATTTGTGTTATGTTGGCTACAAGCACAATAAACTGTTGCAACCAACAGCATTTGCACCTGTTGTCTTTTCTGCTTTCAGTACAGAGGTATTAACACCACTGAACACTGCACAGGACCCGGGCCCTTCATTTAATGCTTTCTTCTGAGCCATAGTTTTGCATGCCCTTTGATTCAGATCACAGATTTGTCTCTGACGCATTTCAACATGCCAGTTTTTTGAAAAATCAGACTCAACATGCCAGTTATCAGCATTTTTGAAAAATCAGACCTCCAATATCTTTTCCACCTTATTCATATTCCTTTGAAAAAAATTAGAGCCTGGGAAACCACTGCTATGAATCTTCTTATCTGTATCAATTTCAAATTACTGCTGTATTTGCAGACAGTATAGAAGATTTCAACAGACATTTATGAAAACTTTGCTATAAGGTTGACTGAGGCTTCTCTGTGATAAAAAGCTGTGATAGCCATGCTGTGGTGGGAGTTGTCCTGCTTTATCATAAATCTCAGAGCCCTCCCTCTACAGCTTCCCTGCCAGTCATACAAATGACCCCTAGTAATTGTGTGCACTTCTGGCTCTGTATACACATGCATTTCAAAACATCAAATACTCATCTTCCTTCCACCACCTGAAGAGTCTGATTCCTGCTCCTACTTCTTTCCAGAGGGACTCTGTCTTTCACCATAATCCATTAAAGAAAAGAGTTATTTTTAGTTTTTAGCCTTTGTCACTCATACCATCAACCCTTTCAATTACTGATGGCATTTTAAATTATTTTCAGTTACTTGATAATTCACTTTTATCTTTGATACTATTATTTTTTACCATAGCCTCAAGAGAACCTGAGAAAATTGAAACTGGCTTTGAAGGTAACATACTGCATTTGAAAGCAGAGCCAAAAGGTAAATCTTGTTTTACAGCCTGTCACATTTATATTCAAATAGTTCTGATTCTGATATTAGTGATGTTTGTTAATATCTTGCTAATGTACAATATGTCATAGGTAAAACGATCACTTTACTTTTATGAGTTTCTCAAATTGTGACCATCTTCCTTCCTGTTTTGAGGACAAACAGCTGAAATCCCATTTGAAATATGCAGTTGTATTTACTTCTTGTCTGAGAAATACAACTGCAGACACAAAGTTTGACCTGGAGTAAATGAGTTAGAACTTATTTACAGGGGTATAAACTAGATATAATTGAAGATAGGCCACTAAGATTATGCATATAAAATACAGCAATAACAGATATGATACTCCAGAAACATGTAGTTTTATTATAAGTGACCATCAATTCTCCTCCCACTTACACTGTTGTAAAGTACAGGTAGGATTGATTTTAGCTAGCATTATCCATTCTGAGATAATCCTTGGACTATTTCTAGTGTCAGTGACAAGGGATAGACACCTCAAATGCAACTCATTCTACCCCAAAGTGAGACAGAGGAATTGCACTGAGAAGTACAGGCATCTTTCTGCTCACTACACAAGAAAGAAAGACAGTGAAGTGCAATCTAAAGCAAGATTGTAAGGCTGAAAGAATGGACAGATGGTGCTCAGAGTAAACTCTTGTCATGGTTCTTTCTGTGACCTTTAAGAAAAATCTGCAATATTTTTCTTTTTTTTTTCTTTTTTTTCTTTTATTTTTTTAATTAAGAAAAGACGTCACAGGACCCTCATCTCATTTCCAAAATCAATTCTGATAATAAGTTAAATGGAGTCACTCCAGTTATGTTAGTCCTGTTACATTACATTACAGCTGGCTTACTCCTAGGAAATTACAAACTAGATTTGGTTAGCAATTCATGTGTTGATTGTGAAGTTCTCTGTTCAGAAACTGCTAGTTCAAAATTGTCATTACAGCTTCTCTTCACTTTCAGAATACTTCTTAGCAGAGAATTATGATGCCCAAATTTAAATCAAATTTATTAACCTTAGTCACCTTAACAGAAATATCACTACAAACACAATGCTTCTTGTCATATTAATTTTACATTGTTTAATAGTAAAATAACAAGCTATGATAATGTATTTCTCGTGTACATAATAATTAGGAAAATAATTTCATTCCAAAATATAACATGACAATATATTTTAAAAAACAGTAACTGAATCTACTTAGGAACCTGGTAAGGCAAAAACATATCATTTAAACCTATAGAATCATAGAATATCAAGATCTTTTATGTTATTCTAAAGTTGGAAGGGATGCATAAAGACAATCAAGTCCAACTCCCTGCTTTTCACAGGATTACCTAAAACTTAGCCGTATGACTTCTTGGACCCTGACAGGCTTGGTGCCATCACCACTCCCCTGAGGAGCCGGGCATTCCAGTGGACAACCACCTGTGGTGAACCTCTAGTGAAGAACATTTTCCTGATGTCCAACCTAAACCTCCCCTGACATTCCATTTCCTTGTGTGCTGCCACTGGTCACCAGAGAGGGGTCATCACCCATCCCTCTGCTGCCCCAATACCATCTCTTTTCTGAGACCTGCAAGCCAACATGAGTTTCACTAGGAGATGCTTTTTATTGAAGACTCTTCTACAGTGAGATTTTTCTTTAATGCTCCAGCCCTGAGGAAGAGCTCCAGACATCTCTGTTTTAAAAGTTAGTTTAGAATAGTAATTTAGGCTGTATTGTCTATTTTCATTGTTCACTAACTAGTTAATTAATAGTAATTTGCTTGTATCCTTCCTTTTGCGTACCAGATACAGGAGTTATTCAGTACACAGTCCAAAAGAAGTTCAGGGAGTTGCTCCACCTGTAATGCAATTATGGTGTCACAAGAACACTTCACAGAGTAGATGAGAGATAACTGCTATCATAGAGTGAAGGCAAATGAACTGGAAACAAAAGAAAGGAGCTAAAAGGGCCTGCCCATACAAATATTACTGCACATCAACCCACTCATGCCCTAATTTTTCACGTTTTATCAATTGTCCAGAGTATTAGAGACAATGCTGAGGTAACATCCTCACCACTATGTTGATCCCCTGCCGACAAGCATAGTAATGTAGGAGATGCTGAAACATACATGGCTGTATGTATTCTGGAAGATTTTTCATATACTAAGAAACCAGTGTAAGTTTTAATTATCTTCAGCATTTTGGAAAACATATGTTAAATCTGATTTTAGCATCTTTTGCTGGTCTGTGGAAGAGTCTCACACTGTCTTAGCTGTAAATTAGCTTCCCTGATGGAGTCCAACAGGGGCAAAAGTAGCCAACGCCTTGGTTCTTTATAGGATGAGCAACAAAACAGACCTCCAACTACTTCACATAACTGTCATAAGTGGCTTTGTGGATGACACTTTGAGTGGTCAAAACTACATATGGACAGAAGTTTTGCATTTATGCAAACAGCTCTCATTTCAGTAGCTAACATGCCACTAACTCCTCTGCATGTAACAAAGCCTTGCCAGCTGCTAACTCTGGTCAAGTGGCATTTCAGTAGCAATGAGGACATCTGATATAGCTTTAATATTTCACTACTCTAATTCAAAAACTAAATCAGTCCTAGTGCTTTTACAGCTGCTTGGTACATTGGATGTTTTGTAGATTAATCACCACATAGACAGACAATTTTGATAGACTGACTCTAAGTGATGCTTTGCCTTACTTCACTGGTATCTAGTACCTGCTATTAAATCTACATGACAGTCTTGTTAGCTTAGTTTAGGTGGAAAGAGCTGCTACTGGGCTAAATTAAATTAGAGTTTGAACCTTAAAGTATTCATGTCCATCAAAATGGACAGTAGCAATTAACATGTCACTAATTCTAGTACATCCAAAATATTACTGCAACAAAGTAAAGAATGATAATAATGGGAAAAGTACAAAATAAATAACCCTGCAAATGAAAATTACTTTGCATGTATTAATTCAGCTTTGCTGTTCAGCTTTTCAGAGTCTTGTTTCAATACTGTGCTGGTGATATAGAGTAAATATGATTTTGCACTGTAAGACATTTTTGCCTTTTATGCTAATATTACATTCAAATTTAGCTCTCAGAAGCATTCCATGTATTTTCTTGACACATCCATCCTGGACATGAGAAGAAATGAAAATGGTGTCCAATCAGTCTCCATTAAAACCCCAACTGGTAACTAAAATAACAAACGATCCATTTGTTCACTGATCAATGCCTTTTGTAATGACAGCATCTTGCAGAGCCATCTCTAGTACTTAATAAAATTCATCATCTAACTAAAGATTGTAACCTTGAGCAGTCCTGATTTTCCACAAGACTATTAGAAAGCCATACAGACCAAACAAGTTCTATTTTCATCACTATAATGTATAGTAATTTGTTAGGGACTTCAATAATAAAATATCAACCAATCTATGTTTGATTTTTTTTTATTTGGCACATTTCTGAACTAATATTTTATTCCCAGAGTGCTCCAATTTTGAAATATATTTTTGAAATATATTCAAAAGCCAGTGTATTACCAGAGAGCACCAACAAGGCTAAGTACAGAAGAGATTGTACAGAAGAGAAGGTACTTGGATGAGATGTTATAGTCTCTGCCTTCAAAAGTCACATCATTCAAACTCTGCAAAGATTTTCTGTCCTACTGTACTGCTGTGTCACAGATAAGTCTGGAAAAATGTTATTGTTGTATCTTTTGATTAGAACTTCTCATAAATTACTTAGTTTGCTAAAAATATTCACCAGGATTTACAGTACACTGCACAAGCAGGTGAATGACCTCCAGAGTACTTTGCAAAAAAACAACTAAAAATTTCTGAGTGGCAGAAACCAAATGGCTGATGCTGAGACCACCTCTGGACTGCCAAAATTTTAGGCAAAACCTATAATCTCAGTATGTAAAAACATTGCAAGAAAAATCTCAGATTATCTCAATGAACTTGAAAATCCCATCCTCTTTGATTCTAGAACAGGTTTATTTGAGTTCAGAATCAATGTCTGGGAGAAGAGCCAGATATTTATGCAGCCATTGCATTTGAAACCATACAACAATTAGGTTTAACAGTTTTGCGTATTTTGGAACTCATCCACTTCACAATAGTGACATTGTGGAGATCAAGGACAGGAGAGGGTGTTTTTTACCCACCCTACCATTATTGGAGACAAGAAACATTTTAGGAGCCGCAGCACTGGCTGCATGCCTTAGAGATAAACAGATTTTTATTGCCAGTACTCTACCCTTATATTTAGAGGTGGAATTATGCTGCATCAGCTTTTAAAAAATTGCACTGAATAAATATACATTGCAAAACACCTGTTAATTTCTAGAATACTTTGAATGAAACAAGGAAATTCCTTCTATAATTACCAAGGAATTACATTCCTTAACATCAAGAAGGTAAGAGGAATGGTGACCTTAACGTCAAGAAGGTAAGAGGTATGGTGACTAGAACCCTATGTAAGTGGTAATAATTCAATGTCTGCCTTTACAAGAGGCCTTCCGCCTCGCCATCAAAAAAGAGCAGCTGAAGTGCTCACCTTGTGGTTTCTTATTAGAAAGGGTCACAGCATACATTTCCTGGAGTTCAAGTATGGCCATTTTTGCCTCTCTGTCCAAGGCCTGTTTATACAATTTAAGGGAGGCTACACTAGCCCAAGCCTTGGCTCAGAGACTGTGTCACACGATGCATCTGAATCTGTCCAGAGCAAAGACCCCATATCCTGAAGCACAGCCAGCAGGCTGGATAAATGTCACCTGAAAGCAGCCTGGATGACACACACTGGGGGGCTGAGTTTCCTTCACAGTGGGAGAGGCTTGGGGGGCAGTGGCCTTCTCTGCAGCAGGGGCAGAAGGGAGACACTTGCCAGCATTTCAGGCCAGAATACTGGGAGCTGGGATCAAGTGGCTCAGGTGCTCCAGGTCATGAGAGCAAAGCTACTGAAAACAGTGGAGTGGGAAGGAACAACATGAACCAAGCTATGGCAATGAACTACAGACCGTAGAACCAGAAAGGTTGTAAGCAGAAAAGCCTAATGTTGCAGATTCTAAAACTACATTAATAAAACACTTCAGGGCAACTAAGGATCAAAAGGAGACTGTGACTGTAGTTACTGTACTACGCATTTGCAGAGGTGAACAAGAAAAAGCTGGCGAGATACGAGGGTTCCTCTTCACTGAATATTTTCTGCTCAATTCCCACAGTGTTACACTATTACCTTCCACATCTTAAATGAACCTAACTTCTATGACTGTATCATGCATACAACTGTAAAACTTAATTTCAGAATTATTACATCATCCAGTCCATTTTTTTCAATGTAGCATGGATTGTAAAATTTTATGTTTTCAGGATCAAAAGCAGTTGGCATAAAATATGTACCCAGTCTAGATATGAAACCATCTAGAATCAAAGATGTGTCAGGGGCTGAGTATATCCTCCTCCATTTCCCAGGGGTTTGACTCTTTGGGCCCCAGGCTGTGCAGCTGTCCAGCCTTGAACCAGAACTGTAAGAAGTCTCATTGGTGGGACCATTCTTCTCTCTAGAGATTCTTTCGAAGTGAGACTCTTATCCTTGGTCTCTGCCTAAGCCACATGGCAGCTCTACCATGCCTAGTGTTTACCAGTGTCCCAGACCTTGACTTGCTGTCTTGATTTCCAGACTTGACCTCAGACTCGATTCATCATTTCAGTCTTGTACAGTGATCTGGACTGTTGGATGAGCCTGGTTACCCTCACCCCTTGTCAGTGAGGTCACTGCCCCTACCTGCCCTGCTGCCACAGCTCTCTCCCTTCCTTTGCTGGGCAGCTCATGGTTGGACCAGGTCTTCCATTACTTCCCTTGGGAGTTCGCTCCAGCAGGTCATCACCTCTGCAAAACAAAATCAAAGAAATACATCTTTGTTAACTAGTAACTACTTATTCTTGCTAGTTTTCCCACAGAACTGAAGAACATCAATGCCTCCTCACCGTAAGGAAGGGATTACATGTTTTGATCAAATCACTGTTTGATTTCCTGCAGGGATGTAAAGGAAGTTTTTGAAGATGTTCACTTTCAGACATTTCCTTTTATTTCTGAAATAATTTACAAGCCCTTTTCTACATCACTGGCTTTTCAACATGCTTATGAAACGTTATGAGCAGAGCAGCATCTCCTATTTCTTTATGTTATATAGAGCACATCATACAGACATCCTGTTCTGTGTCACATTGCCTGTTTCTGGAAGTCCTCTTTGCCATATCAAGATTGCACATTCAGATGCTTGTTCACTGAGGTGCTCCATCCTACTCACAGCAAACTGCTTTTGACAATACACTTACCCTTCCTCTTCTTTCTCAGCTCCCACCCCTTCATTGCCTTTTTTGTTCTTGGGTCAAATTTTATGAAACCCCAATTATGCAACAGTGTGGGTTTCTCTGCCCCATGAGAGTAGGGCACTTGTGCTGTCCTTCTGTGTTCTAAAACTACAGAACAGCAGTGTTGCTTTAAGGTCGTGAAGAATTGCTGAGGCTGGTTGGGAAAACAAGCCTTGTTATAAATCTGGTTTGTTGAGGAGATAAAGATGCACACAAAGACACTCTGATAAAGGTCAGATGGCCCTAGTACATGGAGGAAGAGGATCAAAGAGTTTATTCTACCTCTTTTGTCAACTATAAATTTTGACCAAAAGTGACTGAGACCCTCATTAAGTTCCATTAACATATTAACTTACTTACCCCTTGAGATGCAAATGAAAGAGAACATGGGATGTGTGATGCATAATGACCAAATAACACGATTGTTCTATCCTACTGGGACAGACCAAGAATGGTCTGTCCCAGTAGGGACCATCCCTTTTATACAGTGGTATAAAAGGGGGGCTTCAGGCAGGAAGGGTTGAAGGGGAAAAATATCTTTGCCTGCTCAAGGTCAGTCAACAGACCATGCCTCTTCTCTTCTCCCAGAGGGAAGCTTTTGCATGAGCTTTGCACCTCCATCTGCATTGGAACACAGCTGGGAATATTCAATTCTAAATATATAGCATGATTAGATCTTACTAATCTTTCTATGGCAACATATATGAACACTCTGTAGTTGGTGCATTTACTATCCACAATCCTGAACTTGCTTGCCTGGTGCTTCAATAAATTCATGAATCTGGAACATTCCTAGTCCTTACTGAATTAATCAGACCTTCAGTAATGCTATAGCAGTTTTTTACCTGTTACTTTGCCTAGCATCAATGTAAATCCAACACACCTAGTTATCCAAAAGGGTAGATAAGACGTCCTAAGGCCAGACAAATGTTAACATCTCATTCTTCCTATAATTTCCAAAGTGTTTCCAGATGTATTTGTATAACCAATGCAGAGATTGTCTCAAATAACTTTGTGAGAATTAACTTAGACCTCCTAATTCCAGAGTATCCATGGAAAGGTGATTCTGAAGGAATCCTAATTCCACAGCTTTTACTCCTGGAAGAAAAGAATGGAAATTTTAATGATACCATGAGGTCAGAGGAGCACTGGAGAAGGCAACCAGCACAATGGGATACACACAGCTGTTGGATGGAACTGCTCACAGAGGCTCTATGGAGTTGACAGACTGGAATTTAAGCCTCCAGCCCCAAAGGGCTGACCTTATGAAACCTGTAAGACAGTTCAGATAACCATTATACACCTAGGTCTGCACCACTAACAGGTTGACACTACAAGGCTTGGGCACAAAGTCCTTAAAAGTTATAGGCAGGAGACTTCCAGAGCATGGCCTCCCTTTCCTACACACATTATGGCCTTTTTACACAAGGATAACTGGCTTGTATAGTATGCTACACAAGAAATATCAAGCTCTTAAGAGTTTGTTCTTCTTTGTGCCAGAGAAGATGGAAATGGTGCTGCTGCACTAGCCCCTGCTCCGTGGCATAGCAGGTAAGTACCTTACCTACTAGACAGAGACGGGGCTAAAAGAGTTATCTGCACCCATTGCCCAGTATGACTTAGATTTTTTGGTTTCAATCATAATGAAAAATAGGTTGAAATTTTTCTTTAAAATAAAGAAGTTCAGCCTATTTCCCTCAACCATCATCTTTCTCCAATCCATTCCACTTTATCAAAACATCCACACAATTATGCTTCAGACTGGTTTATTTCTTAATATTTCTTTCAGCCTCTTTAAGCTACATTTCTGGATCAATGCCAGTATTAGCTGTCTTTCTAAGGAAATGAATTTGAGTCATATCATATCTTGGCCTCCTGCTTTTATTTCTCTGTCATGCTTTTCAGAGATATTTGTTTGTGACTGTTTTGAGAGCTCAGTTCTCTCTTAATTTAAATGTAGCTATCATTCATCTGTCCTGGGGTGACTTTATGATGCTGAATTCCCCATTCATCTGTTTAGCCCAGAAATAAGTTTTGCACCTTTAAAACTAGATCTGAGAGTGAAGGGAGGAAGAAGGAGAGGTGGTGGAATGTCTGAGGCAGTTGTATTCAAAAACATTAGAGATAAGAGCTTTCCTTCTCACAGACTGTTGTCTGCAGCATGGACATATGGGAGAAAGCTCTCCCTTGTTTTTTAGTTGGTTTTATTTTTAGCTAGCTGAGGCAGAGAAGTTCCCTGGACTGTGATTTTTCTTCTTCTTGGAACTATTCAAACCTGCTCTGGACTGAAAACCCAGAAAAACACCAGGAGCTCACACCCATGGCCTGCCAGGGCCCAGACGTGGCATTTTCCAGCACTGGAGGGACTGAGAAGAGACTAAGCAAGCCAAGCTACACCCCACGGAAAGGACTTTGTGAATTTGCCATCTCTTCAGAACAGCAAGAGGTTCCATTGTTTAATATTACTCATTTTTTATGCTTGTGAATATTTTGCTTGGTCAACAAACAAGTTTTTTCCACTTTTCTCCAAGGAAATCTTTTCCTGAACCAGTAGGGGAAGGGGCCACTTGAACCTGCTTTCTAGAGGGACCCCTTTTGGAGTTTCCTCCCAAATTTGCTCTAAACCAGGACATCATCTTTCACTAGTCTTGTAACTGCAGCTGTTCCTGCAACAGCCTTTAAGAGTAAATCGAAAAAGAACAGCCATTTATAATGGCAAAATTCACATTATCCTAGTAGCCTCAACCTAAAATTTTAGGCTAGATTAAGCCTAAAATCCTGTTTTATGTAGTTGGAAGTACTCTTACTGTCAAGATTGTCTTGAGTCCCTGAATTGGGAAATGGCTAGATCCACTTCTGGTGTGAAAGGCAAAGAAAATGAAGATCTTGCCTGCTGTTGCTCTGGCTGGCTGGCTGACTGTGTAAGATGGCTCTAACAGTGGCAAACATTTGTCCCAAGACCAAGACCACTCTGGAGCTGACTGGCCAGCTTTTCTCCCAGAAGATGCCTCAGATGGAAGGTACCTTGTTCTCTGACTTGAGGAAGCTACTGTGCTTTATCCTCACCTTTCATGAACAGGCAGAGCAGAGAGCAGCACATGGCCTGCATTAGTCCCAGCCCAGCTGCTGCTCTGGGCACCTCTCATGCACTCTTCCTGCTCCTTCACTCCACAGTTGTACTGCAGCACATTTTCAGCAGCCTCAGATATTGCTCCTGCTTCATCACAGTAAAGATTGAGCCAAGAAATGTAATTATTGATTTATATGTAAGATACCACTATGAGCAGGAAAACAAATTATTCAGTGCCTCTGCCAACATCGGTCTTACTAAAATTGTTGCATAAGTTAATTTTTTACCTCCATCCTCTCAGAGATAATCAGGTCCTTTTCTAGTCCAAAAAGGAGATAATTAATCTAGTTGGAAAAAAAATCAGCGTCAGTCTGTACTTGAAATTTGAGGAGAAAAAGGGGAAAAAAGGAATTATGAAAAAGGAAAAAGCATTTTTCCTTCAACTAGGTCTCATTTTCATGTCATTTACTCATATAATAATTTTACAGGAACTGGATTTTGGAGTGGAAAGACTATTCGTGAGGAACAGGAAAGAATGCTTGCCTGTGTTAATAGCAATTATTGCTATAGTTTTATTTTTCCCAGGGAGGAAGAGTCTATTAGAGACATATGTTTACCTATGAGTAAGAACAGCAAGGGCTGTACCTGGCTGCCCTTCCAGGCACCCTTGTTCTCCCACATTGTGCTACCAGGGACTCACCTGCCTGTGCTGGTTTTAGCTTCTGCTATAGATAGACCCAGCCTCTCAAAGACACATCCGTTCTCCTCAGCACCATCCACTCATTTACTAAAAGCAAACCTCCTGCAAATCCTGCTCCTCAAAGGCAAGAAGTGTTCCAGAAGAGAATTCAGCTTCAACATTTACGGACAGCAAAGGGTCCTTGAGAAGCAAGGGGATAAATAACTGTCATCTAATCCTGCCTGTCTTCAGCCTCCAATCTCATTTCTGCTAGCCTGTGCTTTGGGCTTTAGGGAAGGGCCTGAAGGAAACCTAGACAAATGGAAATTCCCAGCTGACACTTCCTTTCTTTAGATCTTTCCCACTTAGTCTTTAGGAGGAACAGGCTACACATATATTTGCACATAGGTTAATACTGTAAGGAATCATCTACATTTGATTCTGTCTCAGTGTTTGATGCATCATTTTTTTAAGCTTTAGCTTTGTTAACCACACAGATCTTCTGTTAAGTTTCTGTTAAGGCAGAAATATCATAACAGTAATATTGCTTACAGTTAAATTCTCAGTACAAGAAACTGTATCAAAAAATAAGATACTCTAATTTTAACTCAGTCTCCCTTGGGTTGAGACTGAGAAGTTTGAGAAGAAATGCGTCATTCAAAGTTACAAGAAAGTGAAACAATTGCATAAAAGATTGCATAGCTGATTAGTTTTTCAGCACAGACTAGACCATAAATATCTTGCACATTACTGAACACTTACACACAGTACCAAAAATTACCAGTTAAGAGCAACAACCTACCCAGCCTATCCTTTGAAACAGAGTAAAAGCCCCAGAGGCATCAAGCACTGTGAAGCCCTGAAGCTCTTTCAGTAGAGGAACAAGTAAATCCTTTGTTCTTCTCCAGATGTTTCTCTTCTCACAGACACATCTAAGGCTTTATCCCACCTGAACATCAATGATGTTTTCAACACTATAATTTCACCAGTTACAATTCCAGTGGCTGAGCATTCCTGGAATAAACATGCCAAATGGCTTCTGTGTGAATCTTGTGTGATCGCCCAGCCTCAGATCTGCCAGGTGAACCACATTAAAAAGACTTGAAAATGTGTCCTACAAGCTGTGGGGTCTCTCCCATATCCCTGAAGTCTAAAAGCACCTCACAGTCAGGATTTTTCTTAAGCAAATGCAAGAGCACCCAGAGAAGAGTGTATGGGAACTCATTCCCATGACCTCTGAAGCATGGTTATGGGACTACCTTCTGTGGAGACAAACTCCCCATTTCAACCAGAGTTTCTTGCCCCTCTCCACACTTCCTTCAGCCTTAACTCCCTTTCTGCCCACTTTGCCTGCCAGTTTGTTCTGCTGAGCAGGAGCCAGTCCCTTCTGCCTTGCTGCCACAAGGATCAGTGTGATCAAAACTCAGCAGCTGGGGAGGAGGTAAGCAGGCAGCTTTTCTCCCTGCTGCCCACTGACATGACTTTCTCTTAGGTATATAACACGAAGTATTCCCATGTTGAAGCACCGGCAAGTTAAAAATAATTCCACTACAGGGATACTACTTCATACTCATAGTGGCTTTCTCCATTTTCATAATCACACAGCACAAGATTAAAATATATCAAGACCTGTACAATGATCAAAAATGTTTCAGACACCTTAGCCCTCCCTTGCCATAAAGGATGGCAGGAAACCTACATGCTGGTGTAACCAGTCTATACAGATAGAGCAAACCATGTAGTACAGATACAGCTGCTGGCCTAAGAAAGCTATTCTGAAATGGCTTAAAATGAGATTTGTCAGGGTTTGAGATCAGCTCTTACCTTTGTCCTGAAGGATTAAGTGAATTATCTCTCTGAAAGGAACATAAAGTATTCCTTTAATATATGCATTCAAGAACCTATTTTTGCCTGTTTCACAAGAACTGCCTGTGTATTTGAGCTTTCCAGTATCTTGCCCTTGAGTGAGCCATAACTTATAAACATTCAGATTCATGCTGGGCAAGAAAGGGAAGAGGACCCTGTGAACCAAGGGCTGCAACTCTGAGAGCTGAAATTATTTGGCTGATGGTTTGCAACAGATGGCTTACCTTAAACACTACATTTCCTTCCCTAAGTGTACAGAAAATTATTTAAGGCATTACAACAAGGTTTTTAATATAGCACTGATGCTTTCCTATTTAAGAACCATCTTTCCCTCCAAAATGTTGGCCTACTGCCCAAGAATTCAGCATAGGGCTGCTCTTCAGTGCAAGTTTAGGATTTGCCAACCCATCGACCTGTTTCCATTGTGACAGAGCTCCACATTGTGGGAGGAACGCGCACAAGAGCAACAGAAACAAGGGATGCTGAGAAGAGAAAGCATTATCCAAAATTTACTCTGCTATTTCACTAATCAGTTTTTTGCAGTAATAATGTCAGGCAAAAACTCTAATCTTTCCATTTTCAAAGACAGTAGACTTATGATAACAACATTGTTTTATCCTAGTCTTCCCAAGCATGTTAGATGCAGCACAGAAATGGGGAAGTAGAGAGCCATCCAAGTCCAATCAACTATTTAAATACAGACCCAGTGAAACTGATGGTAAGTTTAGATGTCTTGGAACCACAGGCACGGATCAGCATTCAGAAACAGCTAAATCTGAAGATAGTAAATGTGTTCATCTTGCTGAAGCAATGATTTACTTAAAAAGTGCATGTGTTAGAATTTTCTATGCTGTCATTTCATACCTTTTTAGTTTCTCAATGAATTTTAGACTTTAAAATGTAAACTGCATGTTTACCTCTATTATTTTTAAGAAAAGTTAATTAAGGAGGTATACTGCCTATTATTTATCTAAAATGCAGGATATGAGAATCAGAATGCAATGACCTTTAAAAATGAAGTTGCTCAGTACCATAAAATTTTGTTTGTGTGCCATGACTGGGTGACATTTTGTTGTGCCAATTTTGTACTTGGCAAAAACTTCAATTAAAAAAAGAATTCTTCCAGCCTGTTAGTGACAGTGGTCACTAACAATTTTTTCTGTAACAATTTTTTCTCATGAGGCCAAATTCTGTCCCCCCTGGGTGGCAAGCAGTTTTTAACGTCAGAATTACCCCCTTTCACCATCATTGCTGACACATTTTCTTGCTGGGGAGCAGGCTCCATGGCTCTGGAAGACCTGCACTGACTGCCAGGGAGCAGCAGCAGCAGCAGAGCTGCTATCAGGGAAGGCAAGCCAGGAGCTGAGGGTGACCACAGGGCAGGCAGTGCCTTCTCCAGCAGGGCACAGTCCCTGAGCTGGGCAAGCAGGGCACAGTGGTGACTGGCAAAGGCAGGGTGACAAATCAGGTCTCAGTCTTGGAGATGAAACAGTTCAGGCATGTCAGGGAGCTGGCTGGGAGCACACACCACTACGAAATAGCTCATAGGCCCTGACAGCAGTACAGGACAGTCCAGCCACCCCATAGGTGGTGAAGAAAATGACAGTCCTGTCCATCTGCAGCCCTACGCCATCTGACATCTTTCAACTTCTCCAAGAAGGGAAGATCTCTGCCTCATAGTAGTCTCCTTCTTGACTCCTTCTTGTACAGGTTCAGTGCTTCATAGGTTTATGATGCAATATTGCTGTGTCAGCATACACTTTCACTAGAAGCTCAAATTAAAATTGCATGGAAAGGCTAAATTTGGGCATTTCTTTTCTCAAACACCATTTTAAACATGCTTCATGTTTAACCCACATGGGCCACCTAAACTGTCCAGACTTTCAAACAAACTTTAAAAATACACACGCTACAGTTAAGCTGCTGATTCACTTTGTAAGTATTTTTTAAGGGAAGAAAAATAGTTTCACAGCAAGGATATTGTTCATTTAATTCTAGCATATAGGTATGGGGTCAAAGATAATGATTTCTGTTGCATAAAAGTTCAATAATCTATATTGATCTCCCATTTCCTCTACATTTCACTGTAGGAAACCTATTGCAGCAATATTTAAGCAATATTTGAGCAATGTTTAATCTGACTAGAAAGGAGATAGAAAACACAAGGTTACATACACCCTTTCAAAAACATTAGTCATTGGAACACAGGTAAGCAACCAAAAATACTTAGAGGAGTAGAATAGAAGAGTTTGAAGTTTGAAAACAAATCCTAGGAAAAAAATCCACTAAAAAAACAGCAGAGAGGGAGCGCTGAAACCTCAGACAAGGAGAGGAACTCTGTCAAAATTTGAATAACAAGCGAAGACCAGCAGCCAAAATTACAGTTTTCCTGGCAGTTACGTTTTGCATGAATGATCCAGATTGTAGTTCTTGTCATGTGGTGACAGGAGATAGACCTAAGGCTCCCTCTGTTGGAGGGAGCACCGCCGAGCACCACCCCAAAGGACAGCGGGAGCTTAACAACAGCAGTGCACTGCAATATTTACACCCAAGTTACTGCTAGGCAAGTCTGACAGGCTGGACAACTGCCAGGAGGGGACAGAGAAGGTGGGGAGATGACACCTGTAATTTCTTCAGAGTGGACATCTGTTCTCCCAGGTTCCCTAGCTTTTTCCCTGGGAGTCAGACGGGTACTAGCACAACTTGGCCCCTATAGAGGTATTTCCTGTGACAAAGGAGAACCCCTGCCACATATGCACACAGTGGCATTTGGGCATTCAAATGTTGTCATGCTATTTTGGAATGCAGAGAAATGCCGCTTGTTCCTCTGCAGTGTGGAAGAAGACGCACTGAGCCAGCAGTCCTCAGATTGCTTTTCTACATCCCCCTCACCATAAGTGTGTTCTGCATTTTGGATGCTCCTCCCACGTAAGAGCTGCTTTTGGTTTGGATGGATGCAGGGTGAGTGCTGGCTGGAGTGTAGGAGGGACGATGGCAAGCAGAGGGCAGAGGGAGAAGGGGACAAAGTAGCCCCTGAGAGCCAGGCTGAGAAAGGACTCAGGAGGAGGCTGTAACTGCTGCAAGCCACAGAGCCAGATCAGCACCCCTGAGCAGGACAAGGAGACAACAGAAGAAGAAGGCTTTTCCCTGCAGCTCTCAAAATGCACAGATTGCCTCACCCACACTTTTTTGGTGAAGCCTGTCTCTCACCCAAAAGGAGCCTTTTAAGCACTTTGCTCCCAGGTAATTTTCTTGCTTTCCTACCTCCCCTGCTCATCTTTCAGCAGCTCCCCAGGGACAGGCCATCCCTCCTCACCAGAAGATGTATTCCCGAGATCCCTAATGAAGCATCCATTATCAGTTTTAGAATAGCTGTGCTAAAATGCCACGTCCTCTCCAAAGATCATAAACAGTAGCCCACAGCCCAGCATGCAATTAATTAATTAAGATGTGTAGCTTTACTGAAGAAAATTGTTGTCAGGCAATGAGAAAACCAAGCAGGATAAGAAAATCACACCTAAAACAAAACACACGCCAAAAAAAAAAAAAAAAAAAGAAGTGAAAGTGTTGACTCATATTCATTATTAACTCAAGGCCTCAAGAGAACAGTGCTGATGTGAAAGTTAGAAAACTGAGGAAAAAACCTCAGAAGGCAGGTAGAAGACAACAGCTCATCAAGACAGAGGTTAATCCTGCTCCAAGGAGTGACAAAGACTGATGTTTTCCCACATGATGACAATGGTGTGACCAAGAAGAACATGTTGCCCTGGGGCTTGCATGCCAGATGTGTTAGGCCTATTTATCCCCATGGGTGAGACCTAGCTCCCTTCTGTGCACATTCACCAAGGAATAATCGCTGTGTATTCAAAAACCTGTATCCTCCTGCTTGCAATCCTGTGCATGGAAAAAGATGCCCTAACATTAGTGAACCAGGGGAAAAGAAGGCTCACAGTCCAGATGCTCAGGTGGCACTTAAGTGTGCCACTTTCTTGTCACCACACCGTTGTTAGTAGGTCCACTTGCCCAAACTTAAATACTGAGAAGAGCTCAGTTCTGAACCTCAGAGCCTAACTGTAATGCATTCATTTCACAGTTCAGATCAGCAAGTGTTCACATGTATTTGCTTAAAGCACTACTGCAAAGAGCAGGCTGTTTGTTTTCTTACTTGCTAGAAAAAAACCATTTCCATCCACTTTTTCTCAGCACCTCAGCATGGGGATCATTTCCTCGAGCCACTGTGTGGTCGTAGCCCACCTTGCGGCAGCAAGGCAAGCTATGGCTTTGATTCTGCTATTATTGTTTTTTCCATTTAGATCAGTTGATAGCTTTTTGCTTTTTGAGGAAATTCTAACAGCCATGGCTGAAAGCCTTCCCTGCTCTAACATGGCAGATGTTTCAGCACCTGTCGTTGTCCCTGGGTATAACAGAAGATGTTAAAAGGAATGGCAGGAGGGGGAGGGGGGCAAAACAAACAGACAAAACAATGATTTATTTAAGGTCCCAAAGAGGGAAGTCTCCCAGATATCAATTTTGGGGGTTGGCAAAACTGAAGTCAGCCAAACAGAGTCCAAAAGAAACATTAAGGTAGAAAATTATTCTGTTCCAGCTGCTGTCTAAATCTCAGACAGGAGGGAGCTTCAGGCACTCCTGCTGCTCTATTGCTGAAGTAGCAATTATCTTATCTCCCTTTCACAGTGCTATTGTGCAGGCAGTCTCATTTGAAGGAAAGATGTCCTGAAATAAAAGATCTAAAAATAATCTTTTGTTCACAGGTTCCTTTTAAAAACTGTTGTTTTGTTCACAGGTTCCTTTTTAAAACTGTTGTTTTTTTCTGTTTCCTTTTTTAAGTGACATTTATTTGACAAAAGGACCTCATAATTTCATTAAATTTAAGATTAGATCATTAAACCTGAGACACTATTATTTGTTATGGTCATCCATGACTCTCTACCACAAGATCTCATTTCAGCAGTGGTTATCATTAAAATCATAATTAAAATACACTTAATCAGTAAAACTAGAGACAGTATGATGTACATCAAAGGCCACTTTATCTCTCTGCAGTCTATACATAGGAAGACTTGCCCTGAAGGTTCCTGCAATATTTGCTGGACATCTCACATAGCCAGTAAACATTTCTTGGCACTTCAAAGTTAGTGACAAGTAAGCACAGGGATTCCTGTTCTCCAAACTCATTCTGCAAGTTTAGCACCTAATACCTTTTGTGCAAAAGTCAGTTGCTGTCAGGGTGCCAGTAGTCACAATCTCCATATATCCTGGATAAACATAACACTGTGACAACTATCAGTAGAACTGTAAAAGGGACTAAACCCTTTGGAGTAAGTATTTGAGGAAAAAACATTATCAAATGAATCCTTAAGACAGCCGTATGTCAAGAAGAAACTCAGTAATTCAGTTGTCCCATGTTCCTTGTTCCTCATCTGCTAAGGACAAGAAACATAACTTCCAATTTCACCTAAGTAGTCAGCATTTCTGTCAGCTGCTTTGCATGAAGTCAGACCAAACTCAGCCCAAACATTTTAGTCATCATTAAAACCCCAATTATGTTAGGATCCATGATGTACAGCAAGGCATTAATATTGACCTATCACATAAGAAGTCCTTTAACTACTACGAAAAATGACTTTTCAGCATGGACATTGACAGGATTTAGAGAAGATAAATAAATTTCCCTAGAAGGTGACAATACCATTCTGACCTTGCCTGAGATCTTGATGCCACATTTAATACAAATGAATATAGCTTTGTCTTATTAAAAGGTGCAGATCAGCACGTGCAATGATTGTGGCGCAACACTGAACATCTGCTGAGCACAGTGAGATTAACCTCATGCCAAATGGTTTCCTTCCAGTATAGGTCAATAACTACAACAGCTGGCTTTCATTACAACTCTTTAACCAGATGTTTTATGTATTAAACTCTATTTTAAATATTAAATACTGTCCAGGTTTCTGCTGGGATAGAATTAATCATCTTTCAAGTAGCTGGTAAAGTGTTGTGTTTTGAATTTAGTATGAGAATAATGTTGATAACACACAAGTTTTTTAGTTCTTGCTAAGTAGTGTTGATACTAAGTCAAGGAATCAGCTTCTTATGCACTGACAGTAAGAAGTAAGGAGGGGCACAAGAAGTTGTGTGGGGATACAGCTGGGACAGCTGCTCTGAACTGGCCCAAGGGATATCCCATATCATAGGGTAACATGCTCAGCATATAAACTGCTGGGGAAAGCTGGCCCAGGATCCCTGCTCAAGACATGACTGGGCATTGGTCAGCGAGGGGTGAGCAACTGCAACACATCTTCTAGATATTATCACCATCATCATCATCATCAGTCATCATTTTCTTCCTTTTCTGTCCCATTAAGTTTTCTCACTTTTACTCTTCTGATTCTCTTTTCCACCCTGGCTATGTGGTCCTTCATTGCTGGATGGGGTTAAACCGCAACAAATATTAATTACTGCAGTAGCTATGTCTGCAGCTGCCCTTATCTGTAGCAGATCATAGAAATCCTCCTTCCACCATGGACTGTCTGGTAGACTCTCCCTAGAAAGAGTTTGCATCAGCCTATCATCATTTCTTCAGCTAGAGCTCTGTTTAGGCCATTAGTTGGGAATCCCAACATCTCAGCATTGTTCTCCCAGAGCACACAGACTGCTTCTTTGTTCTCTCAGATGTAATGATGAGTGAGGTTTCAAATGTAGCTTTGCTGCTGGGAAGGTACATATTTAGTCAATAGAACATATTACTATGGTGGCATACTGCAAACACCTGGAACTAAATAACCAGGGCCCAGGAGCACAATGGCTTTACAGTTTGCAAATGCTTGGTCAGTTGAAAGTGAGGCTTCAAGAGGAAGGTAGTTAAATAGGGGCCATTTTCATGGTATCCTATTGCTTGGTTTGAAGGAAAAAAATCCGGTTCAGATACATTGCAATGCACTTTCAGTTTTCCAACAACATTGAACAGCGAAACCCCATTCAAAAGCACCCACATAAAAATAAAATTTATCATTTTAAGCTTCAGAGTACAATTTGCGCTCAAGGGTACAAAGATTGATCTCTGAACAGGCAGCTGGTTGCAATATTGAGGTGTTTGCTAGAAAATATGTTTTGCTGAAGAACAATGTAGTAGAAAATCCATATACACATTGTTGGAACTACCCAGCAAGTCTGACGAGTGAGTTTACTTGATTAATAAGAGTGCCTGCAATATTCCTCATTTGAAAGACTTTTAATTCTTCAAAACTTCAAGGTATACCCTAAAATGTAGTCTTCACTTATGGAATTCAGCAGCTGGCCAGCTTAACAGGAAGAGACTTCCTCTAACCACAGGTAGACCACAGGTAATTCAATGATTACTACGCTTTGTTTAGGTATGTAGCTTATGAAGCAAAAAAGATCACCATGTCAAAGCTTATAATAGCATACAGACAACACCTGTAAGTCTGAATCACAAGCCAGAACTCCCTTTACCTCAAACAGAAGAATAGTATGTCTATTTAACAGACAAGGTATGGGAAAGACAGGCAAATTCTTCACTGAGAGATTGTAATAAAGCCTGGGGGGGAGAGGACTTTAAGATGATTGTGATGACCATGCCTTGGAAGCCCAGTTCTAAAGGTTCATGCTAAAATACTGTGCTGGGCTTTTACCACACTCCTAATACAGGAGGAAACAGAGCTGGATCTACATATGCTATACTCATCACATTAAGATTTTGTAATCAACTTTTGGAAATCAGCATAGAAAAGAATGTCCTGGTCAGAGTTTGCAATTAATGTAGGTGAACTGTAACATCTGCTACAGGATTAACTGGGAAATCTCTGCTTTCTTCTGTGTTCCCTAGTCATTCTGCAGAGCAAATGTGAGCAGACATGATGTTAATTAGCATGGATTCTCTGCAGCATGATCGTGCACACTTATCAGAACTAGCTATCTCACTTCTGCCTGCTGCATGAAGGACAGGTTTTCTCTGAAGAGATCTGTTTTCCTTGCAGAAAAGCTGAAATGGTATGGTCTGTTTGCAGTAGTCTTGCCATACTTCCTGTGTCAATAACCTAAAATCAGTCTTGCACCACCTCTTCAGGATGCTGAAATTCTCCAAACCCCCAGAACTATGTGTGGCCACTGTCATTTAGCAGAGAAGTTGTTTTCCATGGGCAAAAGTTGCAGCAAGCCTTCATTACTCATTCAGACCAGACTTGCACATCATTAACAAGCTTCCTTGCACCAGCCTTGGACCCTTTGAAAAATGAAACCACCCCTCACTTTTCTGCTTAAGACTGCCGAGTTGCGTTGATTTGCAGCCTATTCTGTCCTTGAAGAGAGCTGGTGTATGCCAAGGGCTACCCTTCCTCTTGTAACCCAGAGGACAGAGACACTACAGAAGCTTGTGTGAGCTCAGTATTGCAGATATAAGGCAACATTTCATTGCAGTCCTAGACAGTCAAATTCAGACATCAAAGCTGAGCTAAATTTTTAGTTCCAGCTGCAGAGGAGCCAGTCTTGTGGCCATTGTCAACAGTGCAGTAGAACTCAGCATTACAATTTCATTTCACAAAGATCACTCTGGACTTTAAAAGCCCAAATCTGGGCCCAAAGACTCAATGAAGTCCTTGTTAATGAAACAAAGAGCCAAAAAGTTGACAGGACCCATCTTTGCAGAGCAATACTTTCCAGCAGGCTTCCATTCATTCTGCCATCCATACATATGTATGCCTGTAGCAAATCAAGGGCTGGACTGCAACAAAGTTCAAGTCCCTTCCCTTCCTTTCCAAAGCAGGACCACCCGTACCAGTGATGTCCCACTTATACCAAAGCCACTTTTTATACTCCAAGCAACTGATCAAGACTGTCTATAAAGGATTTTTAGGGTTTTTTTTCTGGCCTGGGTTCAGTGGATCATTATACAAGTCTTCATATAACGGCCCTTACTTTGGTCTTTGGTTCTCAAGAGCTAGAAAAGTAGGATTGCTGCTGTCTTCTCGCTGTTTAGTTTGCAATCTCAGTTCCTACTGCTTCAGTTGCTGGCACAGTGGATCTCTATAGTGCTTCTGCCAAGGAGATTTACTGCTGTTGCTTCAGGGTCTGATTGAGCTGTTGGTAAACTTCCACCCTGCTCTCCCAGCTATTTTATAAGGAGTTTCAGATTATCTTCTGGGCTCAGTTACTGTATTTTCCTCCTATGCCAGATACAGAATTATCTGATTTTCCTCTAGCTTTGATAAAACAGCCCAACAACTGATTTAATTAAAAAAAAAAATCTTTTTTGTACATAAACCAAACATAACAGAGGAATCCAAGACACTACAGAAGAAGCAATCAATTCCTTTAGATCGGGCACAAGCATTTTTCTTCCCTCTAAAATCAGGGAAAAAACCATCCTAATCAGAAAAGGCCCATTGCCCCTGAAAAAAAAAAAAAAAGGCATAACCTCTACCAATTTTGCTCACTCACTTTGAACTAACTGCAGCTTACCTCAACCACTCATCCCTTCCTTTGGACAGGAGACTTACAGAAGTTTAACAAATACTTCTCTTACCTCTTGGCTGACCCTAAATATCCATGCTAATGGAGGGGAGCAGAGTTTTTTGGAGGAAATGCCACATAAATCTGAGGTTCCTCCTATGCAATTTGTGTGTTCATGAGACATCAGGCTGATATGACATCAGTAATACTGAGCATTGCAAGGTCAAAGCCAAACTAACCCAAAGTAATACATGATGACACAGCTTGGGCAGAAGGAATGACGCTATCACAATGAAACTCAGCCCCAGAAGACTAGATGGACCTCAGGAGTTTATATGTGCCATATATGTAATAGTTTAAAAAAGGTCATCTTATTTCCATTTAAGTAATAATAACAGCTGTTTTCATTGAGGTACTTTTATGTCTTGGTCCAAATTGTTTGTAGACTTAATAATTAAGTTAATTATTAATTAACAATTACAAACTTATTACAGCTTGTAATCTGTAATAAACCCAGATATTGGGTGATTTCAGGCTGTTTTTCAATATATTTGCAAATTTAGTATTTATCACTGCTGCACATATTATTTTAGTCTATAACTAATCCTTAGGAACACTATACCTGTTATATGGCAAGTGCAAGAGTAACTACTGAATAAGGCAGATTACCTATCCAAATACATACTTTGGAAAGGCATATATAAGATTTATAAGTAGAATATTAGATTTATAAGTAAGATATTAAAATGACATGGTTGGAGTGGGCTGGAGTGAAATGAACTGTTTCCTTGAGACCTCTGGTACCTGCATTTGTCTTTTTAGTTCAACCACACCAGAGAGAGATTTTGAATATAAAAATTGGCCAAGTTTGAGCTGTGTTTAGAAACTTGCCTGATAATTAGATGCAAAGGCTGTTAAATATATATCCTTTTTCCACTGTGCAAGCATAAATTATTTCCTGTAATATTTTTTTCTGTACATGTTACTAGGCTGTATATAGATCAGAAATGGATATTTATAATTAGCCTGCATTTGTCTTCACCTCCATCTTTGTTTCCAAGGGTTGCTATGGATAACTGTACTTCCACCTCCTGTGTACTCATTTTGCAGGTCTTGTGAGTCTCACAAGGATGAATCCTCTCCTCCATTACATTCAGTAATGATACAATGACCTGATGAAACAACCTAGGTGAAAATATGGGCAGTACTGCAGTAAGTATTAGATATCTTGCCATTAAACCTTAAAAAAATCATCACAGTGTTCCTGTGCCTTCCTAATACAGCTGCCTCAAGCAGTGTAGGCAAACCAAGAAATATGTAGACAAGAGAAATATTTCCAGGAGTTTGCCTCTTTTCTAAACTCATATTTCCTGGGAATGCCAAAATACATGCTAAGAACCATGCCCAATTGCTAAAAATTACAAAAATGTCCACTTTCATTTATATTAAGCCAAGGTACCATAACTCATTTCCTTAGACAGATGTTGCCACAGGAATCCATTATGGATTGATTTATTTCAACATATATCTGGGAACAGTAAGAACTGCAGCGAGATACCTGCTACAAAATATTTTGCTGAGCAAGGAAGATTACTTTCATCTCAGCACTTCATCTTTCAGAGACTGAGTTCTCTCGAAGAGAAGTGGCCCTGTGATGGCCCAGCTGTATTGCTGCCAGAGGGATCTCCAGCCCTCCTCTGCAACGGCAGGATGGCTTCTGTTCTTGCCCTCCCAGAACCAGGAAAATGCTGAATGATAGCTGAGAGAGGAGGTTCATAAATGTGAGCATCTGACCTTGGATGCCATTAGAACTTTGTCCTGGAAATAAAAGTGGATTCTTGGATTTACTGCAGGAGTGATTATGGATCCCTCAGTTTTCAGGCAATGTGCATGACTCCCGGCAGAGGCCAAGCTTTCCCAGTGTGTAGCCACACAGTGCCTGGCTGATTGTCCGGCTCTGCCCCTCACATTGACCTGGCAGGGTGGATGGAGCCGCAGCTCCAGGTCACAGCGGCGGCTGTAACGGAAGCCTTGACCCCCGCCTGGCCCTGCCATCGCAACATCCCACGCTGTCGGGCAGACCGGGAAGCCACCGTGAATTTTAGAAACCCCACGTGAAAGCGAGAGCGCTGGAAAGAAGCGCTGCTCCCACAGCAGAAACACTGGCCGGGCGGGACTCGTCTGTCCTGCACAATATATCCCTCTGCACGTCTTCTCGCATCCCTCTGTCTTTCCGCATCCTTTCACTCTGCTGTCATCCTCCTCTCTTTCCACATCCCAGTGCACATTTCTCCACATCCCCCTGGTCTCCGCATCCCCCTACACGTCGTCCCGCACCCCTTGCCCATGAACGCTCGCAGCTCCGAGCTTCTGCCCGGTATCTCCCCACGCCGGGGACCCCCGACAGCAGCGGCAGCGGGGTGGCCTCGCCCGCCGCGGTGCCAGCGCGGAGAAGGGCGGCACGGAGCCGCGATGCCACACCGGACGTCGGGGCAGAGCCGCCACGGCTATGACGTCACCCTGCTGCCGTC
>VXBC01003463.1:243117-261790 GCA_013399945.1 Ploceus nigricollis | reverse complement strand
CGGCCCGCCCCGCGGGGCAAGGAGGACGGGCTGTGTCAGAGCCTGTGTCGGGGGGTGGCCGTGTCGCCTGGTGTGCGGGACACCTTCCCGGCGTCTGGACCGGGGAGCCGGCTTCAGTTTGTCACCTAAGCGTGTTTCACATCAGAGGTCCGTGACAGGATCGAGGCGCAAGGGAGGTGATAAATGAGCGGAGGGGCGGCAGGTGGGGGTCAGTCAGGATGTATTAGCGGGGGAGAGCAGCGAGCTGTTGTTAACTGCGCATCAGCAACAGCTGCCTGATGTATGGTCAGCGCGCCGGTCTGTAGCGCTGTAACACAGCACTGGGAACTTGTGTGTCGTCTGCACTTCTGTCCATACACAGGTTCTTCTTTTTTGTGTACTTGTGGGACTTTACCACCAGTTTCAGTGGCTTAGATAGTTTCTTGCCATGAACAGCACCAGCACATCTTGTGGCTTGTTTATTCCAGCACTTCTACAGACGCACGCAAGTTGTATCAGTCACATGGTGGTTTCCACTTTTTGAGAAGAGACAGATCAGTAACGTGAAATAATTTATTTCTTATATTTTTCATATGGAAATCTCATGCCTCGTTATTATTTCCTGAGGCGAACGTATTCAGGAGCTGACTGTGCTGTCTAGACAGTTTAGCCAAAGCAAAGCTGTAAATTCACAAGTGTGAAGATCTTCTGAATTTTATTTTGAAATTTGAGCTCCCCAAAGCATGCAGCTGAACAGCATTTGCTAGTTGCATCTTCATGCTTTGAACATAGGAAAATGCAATTTAAAAATTTTTATTTGTTTTTAGTATCATGCTTTTGTGTAAGGGGAATACTGTAAACACAGGTTGCATCATGCCTTTGAATTGTATTACTCTGGTCAGTAGCCATTTGTTTTTGTGGGTGATTGTGTCTATGTATGAGCATGTGTCCATAAGTTCTAGGAACTCTTTTTTATAAAAAATCCTTTTTAGTTCCAGGACAAAGTATTTTCTCTGTATACATTGCACATATGTAAATATGTACATATATGTGCACATACAAATAATATACAAATAAATATTTTATATATATCTATTTGTGCTTGCATTTCCATTGCCTGCTGCATCTAGCATGTTCAGGGTGAATGCAGTGGAGCAAAGCAAGCTTGGAACTATGTTACTACAACCTGGCAGCCTGATCTAAAAAGTTTTTTTTGCTTTTTCTGCAATAACCTTACATCTAAAGGCATCAGACAAACTTGTTTTGCAAGCATAGTCTCCCTTTCCCGCCAAGATGGATGTAACCCATTTTGATTGTCCACAGAGAGATCATGTTTGCAACATATATACAAACTTCTTTTTTTTTGTAAGGGAAACAGTAAGAAAACACAAGAGAAAAATAATTTTGCATCCCCAGGCAGATGGAGGAAGTTTCCATTTTGAGTGTACTTACTCCTGAAGAGCTTTCAGTGGAGCACTGGGTTAAGTGAGTGATGGGCGTGTGCCTGCTTTCTCAGTGCTAGCAGCTGTAAAACTTCCTGCTTTGAAGATATTGCTGGTGTTTGTGCATCTTGCTGAGCATTTTGTAGTTCTTTCTCTTGGCATACTCAGTGAGGAGGCATCCAGGAAAATACCCCACGTTTCTCTGTATTTCACGTTATGAAGCAGTAAGGATGTGCCTTGAATCTAGCATTTGGAGCTGTGAGTCTAAGATGGCCAGTGTCAAATGATGTCTTCTTTCCATTGTCTTCAGCAGGTCTTGTATAATTAACAAGGAGGCACTTCAAGTCTCTTCTGTCTTCTCTCTTGAATCAATAATATAGTATTGATGTAATTAGCAATCCTTGTCTAGTTAGAAACAGCAGTGGGTGACAAATATTTTGCAAAGTTACCTTACTTGAGTCAATATTTTCTATAATTTCTGCCCCCAACAGTGTTTTTATTTTATATGCAATAACAAAAGTCTAAAAAATTACTACGCCCACTCTAAAGCTGGCCATTTTCATTAGTCATATTTCATCTCTTTTCAATCGTATAGTGTGATTTCCAAGTGCTTAATACTTCATACGTCTCCAGAGTTAGTGATGACTGTGTTTTTCTTCCATTTGGGATTTCAGAGTAGGTACAATATTGCCTATTACTCCAGCAGCTTTTGAGAGGGCATCTTCCGAAATGAATGCAGAGCTGTATTGCTAGAAAGAGGAGCAAAACATAGGAGTGTGACTTGATGCCAAGGTTGTGCTCAGAGAAGGCCATGCTTTAGTTTAGGAAGTGGTCGTGAGCCTTGATGTTCTACAGAAGCAGAACTTGTGTGGTGCACAGGCTCCACCTGGGCACATCTCAAGGCAAGAGCTTATAATCTGACAGTGAAAATAATCATCCTCCAGTTTGAAAGGCACTAAGGACAATGCAGAGTTTTTACTCCTCACTGAAACAGTGCACTATGTCAGGAATTCAGAGGCTCCAATTGTAGCACTTTCCAGTGCTTAAATGCAGGAGGATCGGGCAACACCATGGTCCTGCCAAAACTGTATGCCAAAACTGCCAAAGCAATTTCTCAGCTGCAATTTTTCTGATACAATTTCACTGAGGTTGTATTAGCAAACTACCTGAGCCAATTCATATTCTGTTTCCATAGGTTTACTGTTCTCCTAGAAGTGGTTCTAATTTGTATGTTTAAATGTCACCCTCTGAAGCATTTGGTGACATTTTGGATGCTTTTCTACACAATACTGCATTAGTGTCACATAGGTACTTCAAACTGGAAACCAGAACTTCTGACTAACACATTGTCTTAAGAAGGTCTTACTTGGAAACATAAGCCAAATCCAATATTGTTCTCTTTTTTTTTCCCATATTTTTTTCATATTTTTCTAATACGTTTTCCTGTACTTCCAGGTACTTCATACTTAACTGATATAGTATGGTGGTCGGGCACTATTGCAAGTAAGTATCTTAAAAAGTTTTAAGGTTTTTTTTTTTTTTAAGAGAGCTTTGCTTAGATGGTGATAGGAGGCATCAGGAGATCTGGGTTTTCATCTTGAATCTCACATTCCCTTGTCATGAAATTTCCATCTCTAGAAATATTCCACTTTTAGTAAACTCTTACCATGGCTACCATGCCTGGTGGTGTTTGCAGAGGCAAAGAGCTGGGACAAACATGAGTCAGACATCTTTCTACATTTCCAAACCATTTGGTACTTGCAGCCCTTGGCAGCCACACACTGCTCTTAACTCTGGGTTCCTGCATGGTTTGTGTCTCTGTATTGCATTGGCCAGCTCAGTTTTTAATAAAAGTCAAAGCTGAATTAAAAATTGTCGTTCTGCACAAAAGGGCTCATTGAGCACACGTTATGTTTTAGATCAGAAAGCATTTAACCAGCCTCAATTAAAAAAAACCCCAAAATTCTTTTGGTTTCTTGTTCAACAGATACAGTTTCAGTTTTGCTTTTAATCTGCAAGTTTAATGCAAAGCCTTCTGTGGTGCTGATATGAGATCAGTGTAATTTTACCCTTAATATCTTTGTAACTCTGCTAACACCAAGTTCATTCTCTGATGTGAATCTGGAGCATGGAGAGCAACTAGCTTTCTCCTCTTACACATCAGCCCTAGTCCTACCCACAAGCTTAGAATCATACCCCACTTTTAGACTCTAATCCAGCGTTTTGTGAATTATTTGGAAAGTTCTGATGCTGTTTCTGAGAAGTATATGAGTCCAGTTGTGCCCCTGGTATTGTGGCAGCAAGGTAAGTCTCTGATTTTTGGTTTTGTTGTCTTAAAGCTATGTAAAAGGAATGAAAACCAGTAGATCCCATTGAAGGACAAAGTTCACAGCAAGTGTAGATGCCAACAGAGCTTAAGAAGAAAAGTCCTCTGCTGATTTAACCTGAGTTTAAGTAGTTCTTTGACAGCTTCCTCCCCTGACAGGATCACTACTGCCTAAGTAAAAGTAAATCTGTGAATCAGTCACTGTTCATCACTCCCATCTGTAATCTCTAAGCAGAAGGAGTTTAAAAAAGGAGGTTTTATTACAGGACTTATCTTGGTGGATCAGAGAAAACAATTTCATGCTTAAAAGAGCTGACTGAATTGAATGAAGGCAAAACAGCTGAAGGGAATGGTATCAGCTGGCTTTTTTCCAGTAGCTAGATGCAGGTATTTCAAAACAAAACCTCAGTAGCTTTACCAAGGAACCGAACAAGAGGAATTGCTTGTGGATATTAGAGACTCAGAATGGCAGCACAGTCACAAACAGCAATAGCAAGGGCCAGGTAGGCACCTATGGGATGCAGAGAAAGGTGATATTTGGGGAAAGGTGTTGCTTGTGGAATTAGCAATACCCCCAGTTATCTGGGTGAAATAACAGCTAGCATCATTTTCTCAAGCAGAGAACTTAGCGTTTGGATAACTAACAGAAGCCAGATAAACTCTGTCAACATGTTCTCATGGTATTTGTTCAGATGGTGAATAAATGTTTCTGTGTTGGCATGCTGACTCAGCATAATGGTGCCCAACTGTTTGGGGGCCCTGGAATCCACTGGATTACTGAAGACTTCAGAGGAAGGGCTGCGCATTCTGCTAAGGGACTTTTCCTTACTCTGTAGTCAAGAATGATTGCAGCATGTGTACAGGTATTTCAATTATAATTAAACTAATTAATTGGCAAATTAATTAGTTTCAGTGCAGGTTTTGATAGCAGCATAGATGTGGCTGGTTCTTATAGTGAAAACATCTGCATTAGTGTTGTATTACAGATGGGGAGTACATTTGTGAAGTGCATCTCCTGTTTGTCACCACAGATTGGGCTGTGTTTCACATTTCATAGCAGAGTTGGGGCTCCTGACCTGGTCTTTAAAATGAAACTAGATTGGAAGATGAATTCTAGGAGCATACTTCATGTACTTGATGTATGTGAGCTGCAAATAGACTTTAAGTTAGCGGGAGCAGGCTGAAGTTAGTCTGAAATAAACCCCCTGGCATGCCTAGAATAGATACCTTTTGCTGTACAGGTCTACTCCTGGTCTCCTTGCTAATGGAAACAGTGTGCATCAGGTTTTGTGTTGCAGTAACTTTGAGGGTACTGGTACTTGTTAATCGTATTAAAAGCTTGGTGTGCCTTCAAGAACTGAAGTCATGTCTTGACTTACAGCACTGATGTATCTGATGAGAAATTTCTGTTCAGAGAGGACTGGATAGGTTGGCAGCAAAGGTCCTCAACATCAGGTAGATGGTAGCAATCACTGAGATTCTTTTTTTAGTTGGTGTTAACTAGTCCTGGTCTGTCATTTGTGGTGGTAAGGGACTGTTACTACTACTGGTTACTACTACATGGTGATATGGAAAATCTCCAGTAAGTTCAGTTGCCTTACAATACATTCTGTTTGACTGAAGCTTCAGAGATCTACTTGACGTTGGTGCCATCTGTTAAGAGTTCTTCCAACATAAAGTTAAGACACCTGACCTCCAAAAAAAGCAACCTTTTGTCCAAGTCATTTGGAAATGTATGTAATCTGCAGAAATGCAGACTGACAGCTGTGCACCGTTCTCCATCCAAGATCTGCCCCAATGCCTTCAGATGCCTTGAAGATAATGCCAGAGTTGCTACACAGATCTCCAAACAGCCTGAGGCGATAACAGAGTTACTCTGTTCCCAGGGACAGGGAAACCACCACTGTCTCTTGTGCCTTAGAAATGCTGTTCATCAATTTCTCTGTCTCACTCCTGCACATAGAGGAAGCCTCAGTGAATTTAATTAGTATAATTTTTCCACACTCTGCAGTTTTGCGAGTTTGTTTGTCTCCTTCATATTTCCTGTAGGTTACACAGGTCTTCAGCT
The DNA here is from genome assembly GCA_013399945.1 of Ploceus nigricollis. Lineage (NCBI taxonomy): Eukaryota > Metazoa > Chordata > Aves > Passeriformes > Ploceidae > Ploceus > Ploceus nigricollis. The sequence goes on along the minus strand of VXBC01003463.1, from coordinate 255,975 downwards.
CTACTGATAATGTGAGCTAAATTGGTAAATTAATTAACGCTTGCAGAATGCTTTGCAGACGTAGAAAATTGGATGATGGTAATGATATTTGAGGGCAGTGCCAGCCTGAGCATAAAGACATCTTGGATTCTTGAAATGTTTTTAAATACTGATAATGGCTTTTAACAGCAACTGGAAATTTGAGCAGTATGTAATTTGTGCTCAATCTCAAGCTTCTTGCCAGTTACCACAGACCCTGTAACTATGCAAGTATATTGACCTATTATAAACTTGCCAGCACTTGCAAAACCATCCAGCTTTTATTTTTTAACTTGAACACATGAACTGTGCTCATGAACACGTGAGCTGTTATCACAGCTGTGATGTGCAATACTGTGTTATATCTTGGAATTTGCTTTTACTGGAGGAAAGAAAAATAAGGTTGAGGCTGTTACTGTGTCTTGTCAGGCATGTTCTTTTTACAGTTGTCAGGAATGACTTTGGATGTTACACAGTGTTATGAAAAGTTGATGTAGTGTGTTGAAGAGCCCTTATGCATGTGCTTAATGTTTCAGTAGAGGATTCCTCAGCACTGTCTCTATTTCCTCCTCAAAAACTTAACACTGCTGTTAGGAACTATAATCAAGTACATTTGTTTTACATGAATGCACATTGTAAAGATGAAACCATGGATTATATGTACTTTTACTCCTCCTCATACAAATATTTGAGTGTAATACTGAAATTATAATCCATGAGCATTTCTAATTCATAGTCTTATTTATATTTAACTAAGAGAAGTTACAAATGAAATTATTTACTGTGCCCACTTGGATACTCTTGTGTGGCAAATATAAATCCTCTATTAACAAATACAAAACTATAGAAAATTTCCAGTCATTTTGTTTATGTGCAAAATTAACAGAACTAAGCAAATTGTAACATCTGTTTTCCAGTTAGGTCAGTCTTTCCCAAACAGTATTGGGCAAGTTTTGATTACTTATTTTTACAAAGGAGTTTAAAGGCTTATTTCTGGTTCTCTTGACAGTGGCACTGGGTCAAATAGGGAATTTCTTGGCCTACACTGCAGTCCCGACTGTGCTAGTGACACCCTTGGGAGCTCTTGGTGTTCCATTTGGGTAAGAGTTTGCTTTTCTTGTTCTTATCTGGATGTCATTACTACTTAATAAAATGTCAGATGGAATCCGTGCTCACTGGATGTCCGCTGAGAAATGTTAGGCTTATGGCTGTTTATGATGTGTTAAAATGTCACCTATTCCTGTTTTCCCCAGGAAAGCATGGCTGGGGGAAGGCAGTGGTGAAGAAGGGTTTTCCTGAGTATCTTCTGCTTTTAGCTCTCACTATCACTATGATTTGGAACAGATAAACTTTTTTTTTTCTTCCCTTCTCTGTGTTTGTTCTGGACTTCTCTGCCTATTCTCTGTTCACAGTTCCCTTGATATGTAGATCTTTCCTTTTGTATCACAGTCTTTCTCTACCCGGCTATCCACAGCCCACATGTGTTTATTGATGCTGATTTCATTTCATTGGATCTGGCCTCTTTCCAAGGAGGAAAACTCAAGGGAGTTCCTTGCACATGCATGCCCTCAGCTTCTTAGAAGTTATGTTTGTGGGAGGCATAGAAAAGGCAGTGAGTTTAAGGAGTTTAATATGTAACTAATGTTTTGTGAATAGATTAACTACAGTTGTGGAACAACTGCAGTGAAAAAGCACAACTCTTTGAAAACAAAGCTGTGCACTGCCTTGAGATTTTTCTGTTGCCTCCTGAATTGTGACTGCACTGGTCATCTGCTTCAGAGTGTAGATGGCACTGCTGCAATGTCTGTCTTTAGTTCTATCACTATGAAGCACACTGATGGTGCTCTAAGTACCACCTATTATTTTATCCTAGGCCACATATTTTTGCTTACTTTGGTCAACTACATGTCTGAGCCCAGCCCTGGGATCTTTGTAACCGTTAGAGGTCACTTTTATCTCATGACTGCTTAGCACCTATAAAAGGGGGCTTTGTGACAGCTCACCAAATTGGTAGTGGGTAGATGTCTGCCGTTGGGGTCAGATGTCTGGTTTGGGGGGTTTTGGTTGTTTGGGGAGGGGTTTGAGGGGATGATGTGGTTTTGTTTTTTGGGGTGTTGTGGTTAGGAGTTTTGTTGGGGTTTCTGTCTTGTTTTGTTGTGTTGTTTTGGGGTTTTTTTCCTAAGGTGAGATGTCAAGGATTGAGTAAAACTGCAAATGGATGAATCTTTCCTCAGATAAGTTAGAAATACATTTTGAGAATTCATCAACATTTGGTAATATTCCTTTGAAAGGGAAATTCGTATGGCACAGCACTGTTAAACATTAACAGGATGTAGTCAAAATTCTGTTTTTCTTCCTCTTTTCAAAGGTCCATCTTAGCTTCTTACCTGCTGAAAGAGAAGCTGAACATTCTTGGCAAGCTGGGGTGTTTGCTGAGCTGTGCTGGGTCTGTTGTTCTCATTATCCATTCCCCAAAGTCCGAGAGTGTAACAACACAGGCTGAGCTTGAAGAGAAGCTTACAAATCCAGGTAGTTTGTTTGTTCATTAATTCATAATGATTTTCTGAGGTTGAGCAGGAGCATGCTTGAGGAAGAAACTTACCACTTCTACCAGGTAGGGAAATTGACTTAGTAAGAAATCATGATGTGACAGAGGCAGATCAGTACAGGTTTTGTGTAAGAAAACTATGCCCCGCTCTTCTTAGAACTTGTCATATTTATTGGGACACGTGTGCAGAAAGGAGAGCATGGATACTTTTGAAAACATGATCCTGCACAGCAAGCTCAGACAATGGCCAGTTGAACTTGTAATTTTATAACATTAGGAAAGACTGTATCTTGCAATTTAGAGATGAAAAGTATAAATCTAGGACCTCAATTTAAGTTGTTTTATACAAAACAAAAAAATATTGTTTTTCTTCTCTCCTTTATTTCTCCATGTTTTTTTAATTAAAAGTTTATACTAAATACCAGTTATGTTCCCAGATTTATTTGCACAATAAAGGTATGTAGAAATAGGCTGTTGAGACATATGTTGAAATGCCTGTTCTTTCTCACCAGCTGCTGGAGGACATATACTGGTACTAATATGTTCCAGGCCCATTTTTATTTTTCTTGCTTAAGAGCTAAACTGCCAACTATTGTTTTTCTTGTATTTTCTTAAAGTGAGAGAAACTCAAACCTAATAACATAAGCTATTCAAAAAGTCTGCAAACAAAGAAAAGAAAACAAATACCTTGGTCTCAGTTTACCATTTAAATCTGAACAAAGTGCATTGGCTATGTATTTTTTTACAACTCTAAAGCATGAAATGTCTTTCACTGATCTTATATATGTACTGATGGTATAATGTTAATAATATGGCCTCATGTTTGTTCTAACTGTCCCTACTCATGTGCTCACCTTAGTGCGATCTAACTTTATGTTTAAACTCTTTGCTGGATCCACACACTGTGCCTTAATGATTCTGAATGAGGTGTTATCCTTCTGTCTGTCATAGGAGACTTTAAGGAGTATAGTCCTAATGGAAAAGAGAATAAGATTTTAAAAGCTATCTGAAATCCATTTCAAATGTGCCGCAGTGTGTGATTTTCTACATTTGTTTTTCCCAAAGAACCAGTCATGGATGCCAATATTTCTGGAGGCTCAGTGATTTGGGTCTATCTTCAATAGCAAATCTTAATTGTGATGTATACTTCAAAGTCACTGCTAGGACATGATTTGCCTGCTAAAATCTTTAGAAGACCAAGAGTTCTCATCTTGATATTTTCTTGTTTTCTTTTTGTTTTCCAGTTTTCGTGGGTTATCTCTGCATAGTGCTGCTAATGCTTCTCCTGCTTATCTTCTGGATAGCTCCAGCTCATGGACCTACTAATATTATGGTTTACATCAGTATTTGCTCTCTCTTGGGCAGTTTCACTGTTCCCAGTACAAAAGGCATTGGGCTGGCTGCTCAAGATATCTTTCACAATAACCCATCAAGTCAAAGGGCTCTGTACCTCTGTCTGGTACTTCTGGCAGTATTAGGATGTAGCATTATCATTCAGTTCAGATACATCAATAAGGCACTGGAGTGTTTTGACTCCTCTGTGTTTGGTGCCATCTACTACGTTGTGTTTACCACCCTAGTCCTGCTGGCTTCAGCCATCCTTTTCAGGGAATGGAGTAATGTAGGAGTTGTAGATTTTTTGGGCATGGCTTGTGGATTCACCACAGTGTCTATTGGCATTGTTCTTATACAAGTCTTCAAGGAATTCAACTTCAATATTGGAGATTTAAACAAACCTAACATGAAGACAGATTAAAATATTTCTAAGGGGAAACTGGATGGCTCAGGGAAGTATGCAGAGCTGTTCATTTCTAGGTCATTATTTCAAATAGGATTCAGGTTGGTAACTACCCTCTAACAATTTGGTGGCCTATGTGAAATGAATTGGAGGCCTCCATCCAGTTTCAAAGGAACAGCTGTCCATGTAACCCAGTCAACAATAAATGACCTTAATTGGAACTACTAATTGAGTCAGCATAGAGACTGATGTATTTCCTCACTGTAAAAGGTAGTCCTGTGAATATTCTGACAGATCTGTGTGAAAGCTTGTATTGTGACTTTTGAGGTACCATTTCTGTGGGCAGAGGACATCAGTTTCTAATGCACTCAATCTGCTATCTTTCATCATAAGTGATGTATACCTTAAAATAAGGGGGGAAAAGTAAGTGGAATGGTTTGTGAATCTCAGTATAGCAATGTCTTCACTGTCAAGGCTGTGAATTCTCAGACAAATGTTGGTTGATCATGGGCTGTAGATTTGTTCTTTTTAGTGACCGTGTTGGCAACTTTGTCTGCCATGCGGTGAAGACACAGGGGAGTTGTAAATTGAATTCTTTGTAGAGAGCTGTGGACCCTTAAATATCTTTCACTAATTGCTTATCAGCTCATGGTAGTGTCCAGGTATGCATTTTTCTTTGTAACTTACATACATTAAGACATACTGCATTCATCTGAGAGTTTTAATTGGGAGCAGGTAGAAAGACTGTGAAGGATGTGGAAATGATGCACAGGCTTACTGCCTACATGGTGGCTTCTTTGTAAGCAGCTCAGAACTGTTTCAGTGCCTTTGCAATCAAAAAATACTGCATAATTTTGAATGTATTTGTTTCAGATGGCCTATACCAGTTTAATAATTCAATTTCACTGTCTACAGTATTGGACTATATTCAAATTCTAAACACATAAAGCATCTAGAAGGACCATATGTTTTTGGAAGAATTTACAAACCTGAACTGAAAGCCCTGGATGCCTTGACAGCTTCTGAAAAACTCATAGTCCTAATGGGAAGAGGAGTGTTGAAATCAGTCCAGCATACTTTTATTTTAGTTTAGTGACTAAATGCAGGAGACCATTTTGTGAAACATCTAATAAATAGGGACCACAAAAAAAAAAGAAATTTAAGAGAGTGAAGAGCATGAGATTTCTCATAGCTCAAAAAAGATGGTCTGATGTTCTTGTAACATGGGAAAAGGAGGTTAAAGACTGAAAAAACTAAAGCATTCAGAGAGCTGAGTTTTAGGTAACTGACGGGGACATACATTCAGATCAGTAATTCATAGACTTGTGTGAACAGTTCAGTTGTAATATTTTGACAAGTAGTACAGACAGCTTAAGCTACAATGAGGATGACTCCAAACAGCTGAGTTTAAACCATTTAGAGAATATTGATATGTTAAAGAATGAAATAGTTAATTTATATTTGGTAGCGAAAACATCATGGGTCAAAAAGTTGAAAGCTTGAAAAGCGATGTTTGTTTCCGTCTAAGTACAAAAATGGAAGAGTGCAGTGGAACTCAACATCTCTAGATCAGAACATCTCCTGAGAAAACAGAAAATCCCAGTGTGATCACAAGACAGTATCTGAGAAAATTCACAAAATTCACAAAATTCTTGACTTCATCAAGAAATCATGAATGTAGCTTTGTAGCTGCCTGACAGAACCATGGATGTTAATTAGTGGGGAGTAATACTGTCTGCTCTTGTGATGTTTTTTGTTGACCTGAACTGAGGTTTCCTTAAAACTCAGCCTCCATTTTAATTTAAAATGAATGCTGTAAACCCTACTAATGGCAGCAATAATTGCAAAAGTGAATCCAAAAGATTTAGTGTTCTGAAGGAATTGTTCTGAGGGAGTAAGAGCCCTACTATGTTATTTGCAAGGTTGTTTGAAAAGTCCATATTGCAGGGAATGGCTCTGAGTTGGCAGAAATGTGCATTGTTACAGGCCAACACACAGTAACTGGGTATCTTAATGCAATAGAGTAGCTCTAGCAGAGAAAAGACCATCTTCATGGATTTTCAAATATTGTGCAAGGTTTTTAGAAAGTCTGAGAATTGTAGATGAGGGTAATTGGGCTATGAAATCTGGTAAAACTAGCCTCTGTCCATTATTGATTGGAAGATGGTATCTTGGTTCTCAGCAAACATTCATATTTTGTCATATTAATTCCCCTTTTTTTTTTAATTGAACATGGAATTGCACATAGGTTATGAGACCTGTACTAACCTACTTTTTAAAATAATGTTATCTGTTTTCTGAAGCAGTCAAGTTGTCTTTTCAAAATTCAGCTTCAGAGTTCATGAGTTGTATGTTGGTTTTGTATTAGCCTTTAATCTCTGAAGACTTCTCTGAAAATCTTTAGGTCAGAGTGGAAATTATTGTGGTCTCATATTACTCCTTCTTTAGCCATATTTGTTTGTCTTGTTTGGTTTTAAAATTAATTCTTAATTATTTATAAAGTGCCTGTCCTAGTATGTTAGATGCATATGCAAATTATTAGTAAATGTTAGATTCAGAATAACTTGATTGCCCTGTCTAAACCTTGACATCTTCTGCACCACACAAAGTTTACTTGGTAAGTGCTCACTATGCAGAGGAAGAATAAAGTAGCAGCCGTGTTCTGTGGTCCTCTGACCATCGTAACCACTGATAAATATCAGCAGTTTTCCTCTCCCCAGCTGCTCCTCATCTGTGATGAGCTTTCTAGAAATGTCTGATTAATCTTGATGTTTAAAACAAAGACGTCAAAAGCCAGCACATAAGGTGAAAGAAATTCTCGTGGCCTTGCACATAATTTGTATCTGCAGCCTATTACTTCTTGAATGCTAAGTAACTGAAAGCTTTATTTTTGCTACTTTCTTCAGTGTGTAGCAGTATTCTTTCAAGTTCTGCTGTACCTGGATCTGGTTCAGTTCTAACTTTAGAAATGTATTAGCATTTTCTGTTGTCACTGTTGATGTGATTCTTTCCCCCTCCATCCCACGCCCTCCTCTTTCTAGGTGTCCTACCTTTTTTAGTCCCATTTCTTTTCTGATTTAAAAGGAGGCACTGTTGAAGTTGAATTTTAGCTGTTCCCTCATTTTTTTCTTTGACAAGTAAGCACTTTGAATAAGACAGATATCTGAGTTCCATCATCTCAGGGAGCAAATGTGCATAGTTGTCTCCTGAGCTCTGACATCCCTCATGGGTCTACCCTTTTCACGTTCTCATTGTGTTATATGCATTGATAGCTGCAAACCAGGTGACTTCAGTTCTGATTCCAAAGTAGAAGTGGGAGAGGCTACACATAGAAAAAGTGGACTCATTACAGTGGTGGAATGCATTTGAATTACGTTCAAATCCACAGGAAAGGCGTTTCACTCCATATGTCTGACTTCTATTATACTTGTCAAACATATTTACTTGGTACTCACTTGAGGATAGCTCTTCGATCACTTTCCCTTCAGTGTATGGAGGATTTGCATTTGTCAGTCACAATCTCTATTAGGTGTCAAACACAAAACTCCCTCAAATATTCAGTAGGAGAATAGAAACCTTTTTGATACAACCAAAAAACCACATTTGTTACACTTCAAGTACTTCTGTAAAGAAAGAAAAATATCTAAACAAGTTATCTGCTGTATTGACTTTCCAGGACTCTGTATGTGTTTTTAAGGCCTATTTATTAGTGACATTTATTAGTGACTGCAACTAACATTAATAACAACCTGTCATATCACAGTTTGACAAGTGAGGCTTCCTATTAATAATACTGATTTTATCGGAACATATGTATTTTAATGAAGTAACTAGTACTGAAAAATCGAAACACTGGATTAAGTTGTTGAAACAGTAGAAAGTGAGGTTTAGTTTTCATTTTATTTTTAAAAAATACAGGATTAGTATATTAAGAAATTTGGGGTTAATAAATAGGGGGTGCTTTAAATGGGAAGTTGTTTGCACATTGTACCCCCCCTCACATTCTTGTTTCATGAATATAAGACATCAAGGATTCTACAGATATTCCCTGGTTGTCTTGAGATGGTGTAACTGCTGAAGTTTTACTGTTAAATCAAGCATTATCAAATGTTTATCTGTTACCTGTTATCTTTGTAATAATTCTTTGGTGCTATCTGTGGGCTTACAGAATGCAGAATTTTAATGTGTACTGTGTTAGGCACCAATGTTGTCAACAGTTATCATTACTAGTGCCCAAGTGTATCAGACAGCAATGTTGAAATGTTACGGATTAAGAAATTTCTTTTTAAAAACTGCAAATAAGTTTGGGGTTTCTTTATTGTTTGTGGTTTTGTTGGGTCCTTCCATGTCCACATCCCTCCCCAGACAGTTGCTCTATAGAGTGGAAAATATTGGAAAAGATTACACAAAAAGGGTATTTTTAAGTCAATTTTTTTTAAACTGTGAAACTTTCTCCTTTTTTCTTTTTTTAATTTCCCTTTTTTTTCCCCTGGAATGCAAAAAGTAGTTCTAATGGGATATAGAGAAAAGGTAGTTGGCAACAAAAATACAATGTCAGGTTTGGTTGCTTCAATGCTCTTGCAATATAGTTACTATAGAGTACATAAAAACGGTTTATTTTATTAGCTTCCAAATAATGTATATATAGATTTGTTAATGGCTTACAAGTCAAGCTTACTCTATTTGCTTTTTAAAAAATAGTTATAGGCATGTTGTATTTGCCTTGTGTAAATTATAAAAGGCTATTTATTAAGTTTTCTGATAACTAATCTATTTATTAACCTGTATTGTTTTAAAATAAATGATTTATTTCTAGCTCAATGCTTGTTTAGTGATTTGTTTTTAGCAAATGGGGTTGGGGGGAAATCAAGTTTCCCACACACTGCTTTACAGGCTAATTCCAATTCATAAGCCTAAACTATTTCCATTACCCTTTCATAAAATAGCAGCTTTGGTTTTAATCAGAATAGCAGATTCTTGCATGGGTGCAGATCAGTTGGCCTACAAAGGGCTCCATTGCCCTGTACCGGTATCTACCAGCAGGCTGCAGTCTTAATGTCTTCATTGGACTGAAGTTTGCTCATGGGCAGAATGAAGACTTCTCTGGCAAAAATGTTTGCTGGGGCTTGAGTCACTTCCAGCTCTGTATTCAGGGTTAACATGTGCTCTGTTCCTGCATTGCTGTACAATTGGTTACTTGCTAGAGCTTCTATTTCAAGATTTACTGCTCCACAGTTGGGTGTGCATCAAGTGGCAACAGCTGTAAAGAAGTCTGTGTCACTAGTCTAATAACTAGTCTGTCATAATAGCTCTCTGTAGAAAGAATTTCTTGGAAAATTACAGTGATTGCCCATCTCATTCTTCATCTGAAATTCCTAGCCCCTTGTATTAGGTACTGGCAAATACATAACTTAGAGTCTGTGTGTGTGTGTGTTTGTGTGTGCATATGTGTGTGTGTGTGTGTCTTAGATTTTGATTGGCTGGGGTTTTTTTAATGATGGGATTTATGATTAAGAACTGCTCCATTCTCTGCATTTGTGTTTTAGGGGATGCATTGATATTATTGCCAGTCAAAATTCAAAGTTATCTTTAAACAAGGAAACTAGCTCCTCAATAATATTAAATGTATGCAGTAGAAAAAATGGGTATGGATTTTTTATTGCAATTTTATTTTTAAAGGTATTTATTATATTAATGCAATGTACAAAGATAGATCAGAAACCTTGAAAGGCTTTCACTTCTGCATGCAGCATCTCTGATTTTTAAGTAGGTAGGATAAGGAGTCTGTATGTTGTTAGCAAGAAAATTCAGCTATCCTTGTCTTGTGCATGTCAGGAGCTAGGCCTCTAAGGCAGCAGCATTGTGGTGAAGGCAAATGTGCCATTTACACCACAGGTGTTGCTGAAAGTCTGGGACATAATCAATCCTAAGCATATTTATCTCAGCAACACAGTTAATATATTTATTTCAGCAATGCAGTTCATCTTGGAAGAGCATTAAAGACAAAAATCTCATTGTGTCAAAGAAAAAATCCTGTTGATTTTTGTGAGGTTTGTTCTACAAATTTAAGTCTTAAGCAGAGTCCCTTAAGTTCCTTGTGACACTGTAGATGTTGCACAAGTAGACTTACAGATGTGCTTTCTTTGTTCTGCTCAGCTGTCTTCACAAAACACAGCAGGGAAGTGGTCACTAGAGACCCTGTTAAAGCTTCTTGAGGTTGTACAGGTGTATTTTTGCTCTTTGCCCTTTTAAATTTTACAAGATAATTATACACATAGTAGATACTAAGCCCTAAAAAATCTGTCCACAGCCACACAAAAGGACCTACATTGACCGCTCTCATTAAATTCCTTGGGCACAAGGATGGTTTGTACACCTGAATTGCCCTATGAGAACTGGTTAAATTAGGCAGGTTACCACCATTCTAATGCTTGGAGTTCTTGCCAGATACTCAGCAAACATGCCTGAAATACTGTGCTGTTGTAAATTACTCTGAGATAGTTTGAGTATTTTCCGTTACTGAGCACAACCCTTGGCTTTGAAATAAATATTTAATGTGACAAATTTTGTGCCAAATGAAAGCATTCAATGCGTACTTTGAACAGTTGTTAAGTAGAACTAGAAGTTGAAAAAACACAAGAGAGGGGATTAACATTACAACTGAAGTTCCACAAATGTCTAAACTGCTTAGAGGAATCCAGTTAATATTTTCAGGTATTTATTCATTATTGTTTTAGCTTGGTTGAGAGGTGTTTTTGAAGGGAGGAGAGCAGAGGGAGACAAGAGTGGAAGACTAAATTGACTTGCTTCAGACATTACTTTTAACTCAGGAATATGTACACATACACATTATCAGCATTTGGCATAATCACAGGCACATGAAGTTCTTTAGCTCCTTTAAGCTTTGAACCTAGCTATCAGTACTTAGATGCTTCTGTTTATATTGTACTGGTTTAGCTGGCACAGGTTTTAATCTTTTAATCCATTTGAGAAACAATTTTCACCAGCTGTTAACTTTTTCAAAGACTTCACAGTTTTGATATCTTTTGGTGAAACACAGAAAAGCCAGTGTCTTACTGTGTCAGTACGTAGGTAATTACTGTCAATTGCGTAGCAGCTTTTTTATCTTAAAGTATATTTTTATATTCACACACACACATATAACACTATTTAATAAGTGCAAAGTTCATGTCAAGAATACTAGATTAGTTTTATATTGGGGAATGGAATGTTGCCTTAGAGAATAAAATAGGCCTAACATTTATCCATGTGCTTTGAGTGGTGTAGAAATTTAATTTTTGTTTCAGAGCAAGGGACCATTTTTAATGAGATATAACACAGCAGGTAACGTGATGAGGAGTGGCTTTGTCATGGGTATTCCCTTTTCAAGGGAAAGCCAAGATTGGTTTTGTTTCCAGGTCTTTCCAGGTGTAGCAAAAATGAAGCAGCTGCTTGTGCAGACTGGGATAATGTCAACACAAATACTGAGAAGACTAAAAATTAGGAACTGCTGTCACTAAGGGATGTGACAAAACTGTCTTGAGTTTAAAAAGGCAGAGCTGAATCTTACATGTGGAGCTACCACAGGTATTTTGGCAGGTATATTGGTTGTTCAGACTTAATGTTACAAGGCAGCTGTGTAAAGCACCCTCAGAGATAGTCATGAAGAAACCAAAGAACCGTCTGAGCCTGATGCTTGTTATGACTGTTTCAAAGACACCTTCCTGTGTGCAAGGACAAATATTTGTCTAACTGTATTTATGCATTTACTTTGTATGAGATTAAAACAGCTTGGGTAAAGCACGTGCTGAGAGTGGGTGACCTGGATTAAATCGATTCATTAACTGTTCCCTTTACCTGGCCCAGTAAAACGTCTCTCTCCCTTACAGCAAACAGTTTGTGTTTATTTCAGCATGCAAAAGAGAAGCCTTCGGGGTGACCTAATTGCAGCCTTCCAGTACCTGAAGGAAACTTACAGAAAAGGTGGGGCAAGACTATTTATGTAGTGACAGTGCAGGAGGAAATGGTATCAAAGTGACAGAGGGTATGTTTTAGATTAGATATTAGGAAAAATTCCATACTGTGAGGGTGAAGAGGAGCTGAAACAGGTTGCCCAGAGCAGTTGTAGATGTCTCACCTCTGGAAGTAGTAAAGGCTAGGCTGGATGGGGCTTTGAGCGAGCTGGTCTAGTCGAAGGTGTCCCTGTCCACGGCAGGGTGGGTTGAAACTAGATGATCTTCAAGGTCCTCTTCCGACCCAAACCATTCTGTGATTCTACGATTTTCTGTGAGTGTAAAATCTGTGCAGCGCGGATGCTGCCAGGGCCGCCCGCCCGGGGCAGGTCGCGGGAATGACCTACCCCGGCTGCGGGGCGGCCGCAGCGAGCACGGCGAGCGTGCCAGCAGTCAGCCCGCTGCGGGGACTCGCCGCCAGCCCGGGGGAAGGCGGGGCTGCGGGGAGGGGAATGTGACCCGCGGCGGGCGGGGCTCGGGGCCGGGCCGCGCCCCTTCCGGCGGCCGCTGCCGGAACCGCGGAGCGGAGGGGGCGGACGGGC
>VXBC01003463.1:152592-242794 GCA_013399945.1 Ploceus nigricollis | reverse complement strand
CTTCCCCACGGAGCGCTCGGCGCAGGGCCCTCGGTGCCGGGCGCTGCGGAGAGGAGCGAGCGGCCCCGGGGGCGCGGGGCTCCGGGCCTCGAGTCTGGCTGTACAAGCCCAAGGGTGGTTTCTCCGCGGTGGGAAACTTGTGCTTTGGTCTGAGAAGGCCGAGATTAAAGGCTCTAAATCGGCTGTTTGCGGGGTTCTCCTACCGGGCAGAGGTATCCAGGTACATGTGCTGGGTCTGCCTGTGCTCCGGAGCCGCTCTGCGTCTGGTTAACCAGGGAGCTAAACTGGTTCAGCTTCGTTTGGTCCAGGCTGGAATTATCCCAGGTTGAAGCTTGTGCAGCCTGGTTCCAGCACCTTCAGCAGAACTTCAGAGCCCTGGTGCATCGTTTTATCGTGGAAAAAGTAATCATAGCTTTGCATTGTAGTTCATTGTAGTCTTAAGTTGACCAGGGGAGGTTTAGGTTGGACATTAGGAAGAATTTCTTCATAGGCAGGGTGATGAGATGTTGGAATGGGTTGACCAGGGAAGTACCTGGTGGAGTCACTGTTCTCGGAGCTGTTTAAGAAAAGACTGGACATGGCACTCAGTGCCAAGGTGTATTGACATAGTGGTGGTTGGGTCATAGGCGTGACTCCATCTCACATGTCTTTTCCAGCCTAGTTGATTCTGTGATTCAGAGTGAAGATTTTTGTTCATTCATAATACACTGTGAAGATTTTGCCTGGATCTAACTCCTTTGTCCCTGTTTTTTTCCCCCAATCTTTTTGAAGCAGTCAACTTTCTCTATTTCACTACAATATTTTTAACATTGTTTGTATTGAAAATGTGATAAATGTAAGTCACTGTGGTTCTATCTTAATGCCTTTGATGTGCCTCGTTGCATACAGTTAGGACTTTTCCACGGCTTCATCGATAGAAGATTATTCCGTAAGGTTTCATTGGTATCATTGTATTTAGAATTCAGTGTCACACTAGTTCTGCTTTTGTTAAAGTACTTAATTCTGATGATAAAATCCTGGTGACAAGAAAGCAGGTTATAGCAGGTTATCAGTTGTGTCAGAAGAGTAGCTGTGACTAATGTATAGATTGGACTTTAACTTCCTGAATTATCTTAAATTTGAAAGTGCCCGTATTAAATACCAAAGGCAGAACTTCAGTGACCCTGGTTATTCCTCAGTTATTCCCTTCAGTCCTGGTTATTCCTCCCACAAGAGTGGAACTTGTGCCAGGTACAGCAAAGATGAGGCAAGTCTTATCTGGAGTCTATTTTGATAGCTTTCCATGAAAACAGTCAATGCAGTATCAGTTATAAAGCACTGCCTGTAGTTTGTATTCAGTTAATGAATAACACTGTTATAGTGAAGATACTTTTTAGCTTTATGTGCAAGTGCTTTAATTAAAGGTCAGTTTTTTATAGAATAACTACAAGTAGCATGTGCAAAGAATGGGTTTTTAATCTGGATTTTTTTTGTTTCCTCCTAGGTTCATAAGATGAAGTGCTTGTTGCTTTTGCTTTATAAATAGAAATCCACTGTAAAGTATTAATTTTCCCATAGTTTATCTAAACCTTTTAAATAGATAACTTTAGGATAGTTAAGGTATGGTTTGCTTTCTCAGCTTTCTCAGTTATATATATGCATATATATAAAGTTATATACAACATATATGCACATATATAATATAAATATGATTTTAGCTTGCCTGTGTATAATGTATAAATAATTATGTGTATAAATTTAGGCAGTCTTTAACTTTGACAGAGCTGGAAAACTGTATCCTGTATTGGGGCAAATGTGCAGTACAAAATTGAACATATTGTTTCCTAAACAGTGCGTGCAGAATCTGTAGGTACTCTGTGCGTCCATCTTGGCCTTTTAAAGGTGCACTAAGGTTTGAACTCTTTTATCCTAACACTCTCTTGTGTTTGTGCTTCAATGTTCTTTCTATACCTATGTTTAAAATATATGTTTATGAGTGGATGGAACATGACTGAGGAAGGCTTGGATTTAATAATTAGGTATATTTGGGAGATTTTGGTAATGTTACTAAGAACATTTCTGTGTTCATACTCCCCACTGCCCAGGCATTCTGTGTATTCAGAGGAGGGCTGCAAAGATGGTGAAGGGGATAGAGGGGAAGCTGTATGAGGAGCAGCTGAGGCCACTTGGTCTGTTCAGCCTGAAGAAGAGGAGGCTGAGGGGTGACCTCATCAGGGTCTACAGCTTCCTGATGAGGGGAAGCAGAGGAGTAGGCACTGATCTGTTGTCTCTGGTGACCAGTGACAGGACCCAAGGGAATGGCCTGAAGCTGTGTCAGGGAAGGTTTGAGTTGGATATTAGGAAAATGTTCCTCATCCAGGGGGTGGTTGGCGCTGAAACAGCTCCCCAGGGCAGTGGTCACAGCAGTAGCCTGACAGAGTTTAAACCTGTGTATGTTCAGGCACATGGTAGGTTTCTTGGGGCTGTCCTGTGCAGGGCCAGGAGCTGGACTTGATGATCCTTGTGGGTTCCTTTCAACTCAGCATATTCTGTGATTCTATATAAACATCCTCTGAAAATTTACCATATCAAAGCAAACAATTAAAACTTGATATCAGTTATCTTGCAATAAAAATGCCTTAGCACTTTAGTTACAGAATGAAACTGAAAGAACTAGGAAAGTACTTCAGTTCAACATTAATATGGTACCTTCTAAAGAATAATTTAGATCACAGATTAGTTTCTTTGATTTGTGAAGAGCAAAGGGATGAAATAACTGTGGCTTCAGGCAAGATGTATCTAAGGCAGATCAAATCTAAAATCACACTGATTTGTTATTGAAGTGTTTCTAAAACAAAAATCCTCTTCCTTTTTAAAGCATAGATGGATATTGTAAAGTCTTGTGTGTCATGCATGAAAATTAAATCATCTTGAAATAATGGACATAATTTTTTGCCAAATTCTTAACATGCCAATTAATGCTATTTTTGACTTCTGTTTTAGAAACCTAATTCAAAATACTTAAGAAGTAAATGCCTCTGGATTTTGGAACAAGATTGGTATGTATAATGAGCTTTCTGGACGCTCATCACTGAACATTTGGATTTCTGTTTTGTTAGGGAATGTTTATTTCATGTAGTTTTATGCTTGTGGAAAGGAAGAAGGGAACACATAATAGCCAACATGACACATAATAGTCAATGTGTATTTGTTAAAACAACTTGTTGATTCAACTTCCTTTTCTTCCCTGACAAGCTTTATGGCTAGAAGGGCATTAAATAGGTGCTTAATTCCAATGTTAGAAACATAAAACTTAAGCAGAATTGACAGTAAGATACCAGAGAACAGTTCAAAAGATGCAGAATGGCTGTACCCAGAGTATTATTGTCTTGTCAAAGCAGGCTTTTGTTCAAAAATCTTCCATCATGTCTGAATCTTTGGCTGTTTAATGTTATTGATCTGGCTCAAAAGACAAAGAAATAATCAATAACATTGGGCAGGGAAGGATTGCCAGTGTGTAACCTTGGTTGAATGTTTTCAGGAAACATTTCTAAAAAGAGAGATGTTTTTAATAGGCGTAAGTGGAAGCTATTACACCAAGGCAGAAGTAATTTGCTATGTAAGTGCAGGAGGTTATACCAATAAAGAAGTTGAAAATGAGTCAACAGTAGGTGACTGCAGAAAAAGGGCTAAAAAACCCACCTGGTTTGGGTGTTTAAAAAGAAATACAGTCTACCACTTATTGCAGAAGTGATAATAACTCAAGCTAAAGTACTATATACAGTTTTGGAAATTGCACTTAAAAAAAGCTTTTGGGAAAGGATACAGAAGGTGGCACAGCAGGAGGCACCTGCAGGGTAATGTTGGTATATGGATTTGAAGATAAAGGGACTTGTATCCTTTTTCAGCAGTGGGATTTAGTAGTGAAAGTGAAGATGATCAGATAATGAGAGTTCCTAATGGCATCAAAGCATGGCTGCCACATTTGTGAAGTTAGCTTTGCAAGTATTTCATGGGAAAAGCTCGGCTGAATTATCTATAATGAGGAGCAGCAGTGAATTATGTAGTACATGGCAAAGGGTTGAAGTAAATGGCCTGTTAAGGTCATTTTTTTGCTTTATGGCATAATCCTGATCATAGTTGAAAAGAGCAGGTTTTAAAAAAGATTATTGAATTTAAATAATGTAGTGTATATCTAGATTATTTCTTGTAAGTCTTTTAAGACTGTCTACTTAACTCTAGAGGGCTTGTGGCCAAGTAAGCAAAGTTGGAACAATGCACCATGTCTGCCTTTCCCAGCTCTAATTATTGCTTCTGTACAATGTACAGCTCGTGGAAGTGATACTAATTTTCTTTGGCTGATAAGTTCCATATTCTTACTTATGCTTATCTGCTTTTAAATGTAAAATATTACTTCTTCTCATTACACCACTTTTAATGTTTCTGAATATTTAGAGAGGTCACTTGCTGCAATGAATGTAACATCTTTGGAGCACTGTGTTTGTGCTGCTTTTGAGAGAAAATTACTTCTGAGCAAAGAGGCAAAGAAGTGTTATCCTGTGTTTTAGACCAGAGAGTCTGTATCTTGCTAGCAATTTGTGATGCATTTGGTTACATTGAAAATAAGCAAAAAAACTTTGTGGCTGATCTGGATTTGCTTATCTCCCACAGTTTTTTTTTCACA
This sequence comes from Ploceus nigricollis, assembly GCA_013399945.1. Lineage (NCBI taxonomy): Eukaryota > Metazoa > Chordata > Aves > Passeriformes > Ploceidae > Ploceus > Ploceus nigricollis. The sequence continues at coordinate 238,131 of VXBC01003463.1, read as the reverse complement.
TTCCGAGTTTCTCCATTCCTCCCTGTCTGATAACCTTCAAACCCAGTTCCCTGTGTGGTCTGTCACTGCACTGTTGAACACTGGGAGTTATGACTCATGACATCAGCAGATCCACCGGAAATTCATTTAATGAGTGGCTCTTGGAGGCATGGTAGATGCTGTCGCTTCTATGAATAGGAGAGTCTCAGCCCTTCTTTACATCTCTGAAATCAGAGCAGGAAACTAGTACTCCTCCATGACTCTGCTGGTCTTGAGTGGATGAAGTGTTCTATGTGTTAAAATCAGCTGTGAACTTGATTAGAGAACCTTTGCAGAACTACATGACTGCCAGCTTTATTTAACTCCTACATTTTCTGGCTTTTCTCTGTTTATAACCTAGTTGTGGCCCTGGCTGCTGGAATGCAACAGCTTTGGCATGTCCCAAGGCAGAAACATGAGAGGCGTAATTTATTCCAGAAACTGCTCGTTTCATGGCATTTTATCATGCCCATAGATAATTTTTCTTGATTATATTTATAAGCATGCATTAGTTCTTCTTTTAGTAAGTCTTAGGGTTAGAATTAAAGTCCTGATTTCCTAAAGTGTAAAACTTCCAGTGCCTGGTACTGCTTTGACCTTCCACATGTCAGTTCTGCACATGCAAATTATATCTGCTGTATATGGAGGGAGCCAGCTCTTCAGAGGGAAGCTGGGTCCACCATGACTATGTGACATGTGTCTGCAGCTGTAGACATGTGAATAAACCTTAGGTGGATATAAGGCAGTCCAGCCAAAGCAGAAATGGGACTGGCTATGTCTGTGAGGACAAATAAATGTGATGGGAAGCACTAGCAGTAATTTATCTGAATTTATGTTATTTAAGTAGTTGAGATTTGAGTCATTTACAAGGTTAACAAAATGGTTGACAGGGCACTTCAGTGTATTTGGTACATGGGGGAAAGTAGAAATACTAGTTTTGAAGTGTAGCATCCTTTTCAAGTCTAAATTCATAAAATTACCTGTGAGCTCACAAGTTTCTTCATTCGTCTGCAATCAAATTCTTCCTCTGCTGCAAAGAAAAGCAGCCTGTGCTTCTCCCTTATTCCTGGAATGCAGTGGGTGGAAGGCGTCAGGCTGGGACTAACTGATGCTCTTTTCCTCTATCAGAGTAGGTGAAGGTATGCAAGCCAGGGAAGAGAAGAAAAGGAAAAAAAATTGGTTTTGCCAATACGGAGAGTTCTCTTTTAGTAAAAAGCTACCCAAGTAAAAATAATCCCATTAGTAATATAGGTAAAGTAGCAACTGTTGAAAAAAAACAGTAAAGCATAAAGCTTATCAAAACCAGCCCCTCCCCCAGGTGATGCTATACCACTGTCACATTTTGCACCAGCTGGAGTTGGAAGAACATTCTTAGCTCGATTACCTGAACAGAGTGCCTTACACCTGCTAGAACAGATGGTGGAGAGAACAGCCACAAAAGTCTTATGTCTTTTCCTTGCATTAAAAACTTCTTCAAGGGACTGAAAATCTTGTTTGAATTTAAAACCAGGATGATATTTTATGTAGTTGGTGAGGTGGCTGGGTTTGGTCTGTCTCACGCACTGATGTTTTGTCTTTCTTGGTTTCGTTTGTTAGGTGGTTTTGTGTCATGCAAGAATCTAGTTTATTTTTAAAAGTTTATAGAAAGTGAAAGCACTCTCTTCTAGAGAATTTACTTAGTTTCTCCTACTATAATATAATAAAGTAGTATAGTAAGTTTCTCCTACTATAATGTAATAAAATAAGATATTAAAAATTACTGTGCAAGGATTAAGGGAAGTGGATTTGAGAATTTTGAACTGTGGCTCATGCAGCATTTCAAGTAGTGCTATGTTGAGTGCTTATTGTTTTCTTCTACTTTTTCACAGCCTAACTGGATACAAGTAAGAGGATCTGTGCTCAGTTTTAATGCTAACCTACCAGTAGCTCTCTGTTAGGTTTTCCTAGAGGTATAGCAAATTAGTCAAAGTTGAAAGCATAAAAGTACAGGGAAAAGTAGTATTGAAAGGTGCTTCATACAAGTATGGGAAACTGTGTAAAATAATTTGACAAAGGACTTATTTCTTGCCAGATTTTCCTGTTAAAGAGTAATTGCATGTGCATGCATGTGAGGTTTGTTTGTATTATGAAAATGGCTATATGATTAAACATCCTTCTAATACTCTCTTTCATTTTTCTAGGGAGTTTATATGGAAGAAATGCTGCGACTGTTCTCAAACTCTCTTACAGACTGATTTCAATGTAAGTAAATTTTTGATCAGTATCATGGTGTGCCAGACACAGATTTGCATACTCAATGAAAAGAAAAATAAATTACATATTTGTAACATTTCCCCAAAGTTTCTCAAAGAATTTTTGTTTGTTTGGGTTTCAGTTTTTATATGCCAGGTCAGAAATCCTTCCTTCTCTGTGTTCAAACTTGTTAGTTACTCATCCTTAGTGCAAGCTTACACATGCTTCAGATTGCCTTTTTCTTTTTGTTAACCACTCTTTGAGAGGCCACTTGCAGGAGAACCAGTCATGTGAGTTGTTGAGGATTTTCCCATGCAGCACCTTTTTCTACCAGCTTAATTCTAGTGTGTTTATTTTGCTCGTGTTTCAGTGTTGCATCATTTTTTGTTGAGTATCAGAAGTTCTACTCCTCATTGATCAATGTGACAGTGTTCAGTGGTTTACGAGATGAGCCAAACTCGTGGGAAGTATGACTTCTGTATTGGTCTGGTGTTGGCTATGAGTTCCAGCATTTTCATTGGAGGAAGTTTCATCCTGAAAAAGAAAGGTCTCCTCCGGTTAGCCAGGAAAGGCTCCATGAGAGCAGGTAAATACATACATCTTTAAATACATTGCTGATGTTTAGGTTTTGCTGTTTAACAGAAGATTATTTCCATTCATTAAACTAATGATCTTGTTTTGACTTTTTTGGGTTTTTGTTACATGTATATGAAACCTAAAACATAGAGCTGCTGTGTTTTTTCTCTGGTGTCAGATACCCTTAACTCTGTGTGTGACACATGCTATTTAATGCATATGTAATGCCCTCTGGGGACACTTGTCAAAGGATTCCTTTGTATGTCAGTTAAGTCTAAATTGTACTTGCAAATTGCAAGCAGCGCTCTTAACTATGTCTGTGCTCCTGAAGGAGTGAATTTAAGAGAGTTTTAACCATGTTTGGGTGTCAGGACATTGTTTTAGAAAACTAAAAATCACGTGTAGTAATGGAGTGTGATGAGCAGTGCATCTCAAGGGTTCATACTGGAAGCAATGCTATTAAATATCCTCATCAGTGATACAGACAGTGGCACTGGCTGAGTGTGCTGGCAGTGGGGTCATGGACCACACCGAGCTGAGGGGGACAGTGATACTCTAGAGCGAAGGAAGTGGCATCCAGAGGGATATGGATGGGCTTGGAGAGGGGGTCTGTGCAAACCTCATGAGGTTCAACAAGAACCAGACCAAGGTGCTGCACCTGTGTCAGGCAACCTCTGGTATCAAAACAAGGCTGGGGGATGAACAGATGGAGAGCAGCCCTGCCCAGAAGGGCTTGGAGATGCTGGTACCTGAGAGCCTGGACATGATCCAGCAATGTGCACTCACAGCCCAAAAAGCCAAACGTGTCCAAATCAAGTGTGACCAGCAGGGCAAGGGAGAGGATTCTGCCCCTCTGCTCTGGTGAGTCCCCACCTGCAGTGCTGCGTCCAGCTCCAGGATCCCCAGCGTGGAAAGGACATGGACCTGTTGGAGCAAGTCCAGAGAAGGGCCATGAGAATGATCAAAGGGACAGAATACTTCTGAGGATAGTCTGACAGAGTTGGGATTATTAAGCTTAGAGAAGAAAAGGGTCTTGGGACACCTTGTAGCACCTTCCAGTACCTAAAGGGGGCTTATAAAAAAGACAGAGATGAGATTTGGGTTTGGGTTTGATTTTGGTTTGGTTTTGACCAGGGCCTGTATTGACAGGAAAAGGGGCAGTGGTTTTAAATTGAAAGAAGATAAATTTATGTAGGATTGCAGCATCCTCAGATGATTCAGAATTTAGAAGATTGACTCTGAATATTTTTATTCAGTACCTGTCATCTTTGCTTCTAAAAGATGGTTGATCTTGAGATACATAATTCATGCACCCTGGTTTGGAATGAGAAAATGTGGTGCTTGCACATGTAATCAACCACATATATAACCATGCACATATAAACCATGCACAATTTCTGCAGAGCAGCAGTCTTAGTAAGAGACACATAACTTGGCTTTTCATGTAATTTCAGTGATTTGAAAGAACTGTTTCTCAGGGTAATGCAGATATGATCATCACTGCCATTTCTAACACAAAAGAAATAAAATAACTGGTTGTAGGAGGCACAGGCACATCAGAAACTGAAGATGCTTTGATTTCAACCCTTTTATCTAGAGAGCCTAGGTATCAAAAGGCTGCTCATGTTTTTAAGGGCATGGGTTGTAAAAATTATTTTATGTCATGGCAGTGTTCTAAGTGACAGAGTGTCAGTGTTTTTAGTGGAATAACCAGCGTTCTTTCAATTTTAGGTCAAGGTGGTCATGCATACCTTAAGGAATGGCTGTGGTGGGCTGGACTTCTTTCAAGTAAGTATCAAAAATTATTCATCTAAGTGTCAAAATTACAATCTGCATTATATAATTTTAATAAATAACTATGCCACAGATGGCAGCATGGTTACAAAAAAGGGAACAAGATTGGGTTTCTACAATACATGGTAATGTTACCTGGTGATTTGATGGATGCATTTCAGATTTTAATATAACTTCTCTCACACTAGAAGCTCTTCCTTCAATGTAACTGCCCTCTTTGTGCAGTGGAACTAGGCAGACATGGAGTTTTGTATGTCTTTGCTACCCATATGCATGTTGGTTTTTGTCTTAGCAGAGAAGTGCTTAGATATATAGGATTTCTTAAAGGGAAGCATATTTTGGGATTATGCCTGTTTTCTTAATTTTTTTCATTGCTTGAACTCTCAACTTACTGTCTGTATTTAGGTAATTATGGCTTACTGTATGTGCTGTGCTATATCCTGCTATTGCAAATTTCTCCATGCAGAACTTCATGAGTCAAGCTGGCAGGCTGGGGAGCTACAGCACAGACACTAAAACAAAACACCTTCTGATTTGGTAGAATTAATTCTAATACCTGTTGTATGTAGTTCCACAGCCTGCTTTTAAAATTTAATAGTGGGGACGAAGGGCAGGGGTGTGTTCTGCTAGAACTGTTAGCTGAATGCTGTCATTAGAATTTTGCATTGTTCCCTTGCTGCATGTTTGTGTCTACATGAACACTGTAGACACTTACTTGCCCTGGATCAGAGGTTTGTTGCAGGAGACGGCCTAACTCCTGGGTTTTAATTGCTGTTCCTCTGCAGTGGGAGCTGGCGAAGTAGCGAACTTTGCTGCCTATGCTTTTGCACCAGCTACGTTAGTGACTCCTCTTGGAGCTCTCAGTGTTCTTGTAAGGTAAGAAACACTAACAGAAAGCAGTATGACTTGAGACAGAAAAGTAAATTATTTCTTTAGAAATATGTCACTGAACTATGAAATACACTCTTCACAATAGAGTGCTTCTAAACATCAGGAGTAACTTTTAAGTTTCTCCAAATACGTGGTGGCTATGATATAAAAGGGCTCTAGCAATGCATCTGCATGTCCATCTCTGGAAAAAGCTATTATCTTCTGCATTTCAAGAACATGGTGGTCACAGCAGGGCAGTATTTTCATTCCTAAGTAAAGATTTTTGTCATTCTAAAATTATTTTTGCAAGTTCTTAGATACAGCATTTTTTTGGCAGGCAGCATAAAAAAGGGGTTCTAGCCAGAGATGCTAGATATTAACAGGTAATTCTGTCCACAGCAAGTATCTCAAGATAGAAAATAACTATTTTTAAGCTGCAGATTGTATATGCAAGTTATGACTTGTACAGTCAAAACAACCTGTAACTTGATAAGCAAATGAATATTACTAATCCCATGTTTGTTGGTGCCTTTTTTATTTCTTAGTGCCATTCTGTCATCCTTCTTTTTAAATGAAAAACTTAATTTACATGGAAAAATAGGATGTTTGTTAAGTATATTGGGATCAACTGTGATGGTAATTCATGCTCCACAAGAGGAAGAAGTAGAAACTTTGGATGAAATGTCCCACAAACTAGGTGATCCAGGTAAGAAAAATGCTGGCTTGAGCTGTACACCTCCCATTGTTTCTTCATTTTGTAGTTTCATTACTGCTTCCTTTATAGTTTCGTTACATTCAAGTTCCAGGAAGATGGCCTGTGTCTGCTTCATGTAGGCATGTCCAAATGAAGTAGAGATTTGAATTCTGTAGCATAATTCCATAGGGAACTTTGCATGATGGCAAGATGAACTTGTCTGGCCTTGAATAAAGTGCCTTGATGGCAACCACTGAGGTGACAGTTTAAACAAATGCAGCAGCACAGGTGGATAAACAAAATTTCTGTAAATTTTGATTGAAGTGTGTCATCTCTAAGCCCAACTTTGAGCTGTCCTTAAAATGAAAAGGTAGATGTTGTGGTGTCTGCTGAGAAGTAAAGTCCTACAGATGAGCTGCTATGCCTATGTGGAAGATGAGGTACTCACAAATGCACGTCAGCAAAATACTATTTATACAAAGGCAATTCTCATCTTAAACATGAGAAAATAGCCAGCACAGAGATTAAAAAGTTGTTCTTAAGGAATGACCTGATCCTTGGAAACCTGCTGATGAATACAGCCACCTGCCAAAACGTATCTCCTAAAAAAGACTCAATTCAGACTCAGGCCTGTGTCCAAGTGGCATCTACATCTCAGTGAGTCTGGGTGTAAGGCAGTTTAGCAATCTAATCCTGTAGTAGTCTTGCCCACTCTGAAATAATCTAAACTGTGATGTTGGAGGAATAATGAGAAACATCCTGAACTCTTTTGTTTAAGCTGAGTCGGTCCCATTGTTAATGAGTGTTTTCTCTGCACCCCTAAGATAAATACCCCTGCTTCTGATAAATAGAGTCCATAAGTAACAAGTGTGTCTATAAATAACAAGATTTTTTTTTCCCTCCAACCACAGGTTTTGTGGTGTTTGCAACGCTCGTTGTCATTGTGTCTTTAATTCTAATATGTGTGGTGGGACCTCGCCATGGACAGACCAACATTCTCGTGTACATAACAATTTGCTCTGTAATTGGAGCCTTATCAGTCTCCTGTGTCAAAGGTCTGGGCATTGCTATAAAGGAACTTTTTGCAGGAAAACCAGTGCTGAAACATCCATTGTCTTGGATTCTGCTGCTAAGCCTTACTGTCTGTGTGAGCACGCAGATCAACTATTTAAACAGGGCTTTGGATATATTCAACACTTCAATAGTGACTCCAATATATTACGTAATCTTCACAACATCTGTTTTAACTTGTTCTGCCATCCTTTTCAAGGAATGGCAACACATGGCGGCTGATGACATTATCGGCACCTTCAGTGGCTTCCTGACTATTATTGTGGGGATCTTTTTATTGCATGCCTTCAAAGATGTTAACTTCACCCTAGCAAACCTGCCCCTCTCCCTGCGGAAGGATGATAAAGCAGCAAATGGCACTTTGCTGAGCACATATGACAGCTTTAATGATGATGAAGAAAGTTCTGCCTGCCTAGGTGAAATGCAATCCACTGAGAGTCTCTCAGCCAGAAGAAATGGAAGCCTGTCAGCCTTCTGAAAATATCTACGTGTTACTTAAGAAAAGAACAATTCTGTAACCCTGGAATTTTTTTTTCCTGCTGTGAAATGTCTGAGCTTGTCTGGAAAGTCATGTACTTTTTAACAGTATGTGTAGACAATCGTTGATTTTTGAGTTTGATTAGTTCAGATAAAGAACACTGAAATGTTTTTTATTTGCCTTACTTTTACTTTAAAAAGTACTAAAATGACCTCAGACCACAATTGGTTTTGTTGCTTAAGTTATGTGTAAATACTTTCATTTCATTCTTCTGTTTTTAAGATGTATTGCACTAATTACAATTTTATCAAAAATAAATGGCTTTATTTCTGCATTGGTGGTAAAAAGTTTGCAGCAAACCTGAATCCTTTGTACTTGTGCCCTGACTGACCATGGAGTGACTGTAACCATATTGAAACAGGAGCTGCAGCAACTCTTCCTGTCCCAGTTTGTAAAAGAGAAAAGGGAAGGCTACAACCAAGCACAACCAATCCTTTGAAAATACTGGTTAGGTAAAGCTGTATGCAAAACTTGCTGGATTTTCATCAAAAAACCCCAATTTTACCAAATCCAAATAACTGGCCAGCAGAAACAGGAAGGCAGGAGCTTGTGTTCTGCGTGGATGGGTGAGATGTTAGCTCCTGCCATGACAATTTATGCAGAAGGGAGGATCTGAATCATTACTAGTAGCCAAAGAAGCTGCTCTCTCTTCTTAACAGGTGTCAGGTTCTGTCTGTGCTGCACCATGCTGCCCTGGCTCTGCAGACCTGTTCTGTGTTCCTGATGTTACAGCTTGAATTCACAGAATTGCTGTTTTGTTTGCTGCAACACTGAGATCTTCAAAAAGAGCAAAAAAAAATGAAACATTAATGACATTGCTTAAAAAAAAAAACGGGGGGAGGGGTGAGGCAGGTAGGTGGTAATTCACTTTAGTAAAGGCAGAAAATAAAAATTAGGGAAGAAGGTTTTATAAGAACTTTCTACCATGCATGTGAAAGTTGGAAATACTTGGGACAGAGACTAATAGTTACTGCTTGATTTTGTCAGATTTAGTGCTTACTGTTTAAGAGAAATTAAGATTTTTCCTAGGACAGAAAAAAACGCAAGTTACCACCTGTGAAACAAAATTCTGCTGCCTTCCTTTCTTATAACATACAGGAGGACTCAAACAAGAAAAGTGTCAAAGGTGTCAGAAGGTATCAAACAAGAAAAAGGTTTTTGGTAAGAACTAATTGGAAAAGAAAAAGTTAGACCTTTTGTGCACTTTGCCGCATTTTTCCTTTTAGGTAGGAAAGGTTATACCAGGCAAAGAATATTTAGCTCCTATCAAGTTTATAATCCTTTTTGAAAAATAATAAAAATTTACATTATAAAAATGGGAAACAAACATCTCCTAGGACTACTGTCTGAATTGTCTTAAACTTTTTTCCCCCTCCGTGATCATAAATTATGTATTTAATAGCAGTTTTAAGACATTAAGAGACCAATTCTTACTGCTGAAAGTTAACTGGTAAGAATTAGAAATTATTCACATCGTGATTAGTTATTTTTAAATAGTTCTTAAACAAAAAATCAGGCTTTATTAATTAACTCTTTCTGCACCAGTGCTGAGCCAAAATCTCAGGCGTGTGAGATCCTTAAACCGATGATGATGATGTCAGCAAATTAGGAAAGTTGTTCATATGCTTAACTGAAGCTGGAAGCACAGGGAAGCATCTGGCTGACCAAAAGTCTTCTGTGAACTAAAAGCCTGTTTCTTAAAGAAAATCATCTGTAAAACACCTTGTAAAAGAAATCCTGCAACAAGCTAATGTAACAAAACATGAGTGCTTCTGATTTCTGTCTCCCACGCACCGGGCAGCCTTGTGTACACTCTCACCATGACAGACACCACTCCAGAATGGCAGCTCTCAAGCACAGATGTCCTAGGGAAACCTGTGATTGTGGAAACTTGCTGATAGATTGCCTGGAAAATCTCCATCCTGTTTTGCTGAGGAAATTTCAGTTAATTTCTTTCCTCAAAATTGAATTCTCTGCCACTCCAATACCTACATGTTCCTCACTTCCTGTGTATCTCTTCTGTCAGATGCTCATTTCTACCCACTGTTGGGAGTCAATTCCATTGCTGTGAAGCACCTGGAAAGAGCTGAGCAGGAAAAAAGATGTGCTGTAACCTAGCCATGAACTACTAAGAGGAAAGGAAGAAAAGCAGGTTCTCAAAGGGATGCCTTCTTGGTTTCACTATAGGTTAGAAACACTAACCAATTAACATCTCCACAAATCCATATCCTGGGTAAAATATGTAATTATCTGTCTCTGTCTGTTTTGGCCATCTTAACATCTTGGTTAGGGCTGATCCCAAAGCCAGCTGACAGGATCCTGGAGTAAGCAAGCAGGAGTTACTACTTTTGGCTGAATGGTTTGCTTTAAAATTCAACTTCTATAGTTGCAAAGTTTTACAATTTTACTGATGCAGTGTTTGCATTATATAGCAAGTGTAATTTAACAAATACTTTCCATAATAAATAATGATTAACATCATTAGAGTTTATGAACTGGGATAGATTACACCTGATCACTGTAGTCAAGATTCTTGTAAACAAGAATTCCTCATAACTTGTAAACGTGTTTGGGTACACAGGTATGTATTGCAAACCAAAATGTAAACTGTGTTAGAAGCTCTCATTAGGAAAAAGTAAACAGTCCCCCCTTCTAATCAATCAAATTTCCACCTTTTTAAAAGATTAGAATCGTATTGGTCACCTCCATGTTAAATAACTTTGAAACAAACACTTTAAATAGCCTTCATTTCTATAATTACTGATCTCTGAGAAGAGATTTGCAAAGAGGAAAAAGAATCAAATGACTAGAAAATTATTCACAAAGCACCAGCAGAGTTTGTTTTGTTGTTTTTTCTCTTTTTTTTTAATAAAGGCAAATTAAGCAATTAAAGCTCTAATACAAACAATTATGCATTGATTTCTAAAATTTTTTTCTACAGAACCGTTTTTTACCCTCCACAGTCATTATTTCTATAGCTTCAGGGGAAAATTATACCAGTCCAGTCTAAAATGGGCACCTCAGACAGGAATGCGAAGAGATTTCAAAAATCTTACAGGCTTTTAATCAAAGTGTATAAAATTTTAGTCTAGAAAAATAAGTATGGATTGTATACAGTTACTGTGCTTGGAGACTGGAGAGAACAGTGTGCCACTCAAATGGCACATGCATACTGAAAAATACAGATGAGAGTATTCTTCAAAACTGTTGGTGTGGGTTTTGTTTCTTGCTTTTTTTCTCACACTTTTAGCCTAAATAGGTGTGAAAAGTATTGTTAGGTGAGAATCTAGTTGCTGGCAAGGGACTGATGAATTGGTGGCTGGAAGCAGCGCACGTGTTCCACGGGTGTGCTCTCTCCATCACCGGACTTCAAATACTTGTCCAAAATAGCAATTATTTCATCATTCAGAATCTGGAACTTGCGAATTCTTTCAACCATTTTCTTCAAAGGCTGCAAACATCAAAAGAACAGACCCAGGAATCAGCTTTGGATATGAAAAGCCTTAGCCAGAAAACCTGTAAATGCTGTTACCCCATCTCACCCAGCAATGTCACAAATGTTTCCCTTGCACTGCTAAGCCAGTGGAAATACAAGGCACATTTTGGTTTTTGACAGTGCTGCTTTGAGTACAAAGAAGCTCAATTTACAGCAGCCTTGTCATTTTGGGAATGAACATATGTAAGATGGAAGGCATTAAGAAAATCTTATCTATTTGTGACATCAGAATTCTGCTTGACCAGTCTTCCAACTCCAGCCTTAATCTTTTGTTTCTGAAAATCCTGATGCCCTCATTTTCAGCAATTCATTCTAAAAAAAGGACTTGCCACATCTACGCTGCATCTGAGTACAAACAGTTCTGAGTTGTTGTCTTTATTACTAAAGCAAATACAGATGTTTTCAACTCACCACATTCTTGATAACCTCATCTTTGCCATCGTGCTTTTGGACTTTCAAGAGGTGATAGCAGAAATCCAACACGTCAAAGCGCCGCTGCTGTCCCAAAAGCACGATGATCATACATCCAGCCCAGTGCAAGCCATCCCCAAAGCACTGCCTGGAACAGGAAACACACCACAGAGCAGGTTTCAACTACATCTTCAAAACACAGTCACAGCAAACACTCAGTAACAGCCACTTCACTAAATAATAAATATGTTAGACATTCATCTAGAAAGCAAAAGCTCTGGTATATTAATTATCATTGGAGATATCACAAGCAATTCAAATAGATGCTTAACAAAAAAACAGAACTCCCCCTCCTCCTTGAATTTCACATAACAGAGTTACTCCAAAAACACTTACTCCCCATTAGACTCCTGTGGCATTACATTTCATTTTCAGTGGAAACAACACTTGCAAAGAAAACAAAGTGGGAATTCAACACCACTCTGCTCCTTTAGGCTGCAGGCATGAAAGGAAGTAAATGTCCTATGCTGTTTTCTAATTGCTCAGTAAAAAGCATGTTACAGCTCAATTTTTCAAAATAAGTATATTCTCAAAACCAAAAAAACCAAGAACAAACAACAGCTCCTGGTTAACTCATGTTAAATTCCAAGTGCTCATTCCTGCTTTTAAATTCAGAGAAGAAATACTTGTTAAAGTTAGATGCACAAATATTCTGCTATTTTATTTAAGCTGGGTGTCCACAGGGGCATGACCCCTATTGAAAGACACGTGCTAGGGCCCGTTTGTCACAGGATCATTCATTATACACTGGCAATACTTAAAATAGAGGGTTATTTTCACTACAGATAACAATAGTATCTGTGTTCGTGGATGATGAGCCCCTCATGGTGATGGCAGCACTTCTCCCCGGTTCTGCACTAAGCTCCTGCAGACAGGCACAGAAACGCCTCCGTTCCAGCCCTGCTGCCACAACAGGACAAGCCAAGCACTGTTGCCCACAGGGGCACTGCGGGCAGCTGGCAGCACGTACTCCACAGTGAACTCGTGCGTTCCCACGGGGATGCAGTAGACGAACTGCATTGCGCTCCAGAGGCGATGGAATTCCACACACTCGTCCACGTGCATCACCCCGTTGCTGGGCAGGGGTCCGCGCCAGATGGGATCGTCCAGGAAGGAGCGGATCCTCGTCAGGATGACCTCAAACATGGACAGGCCACAGCAGAGGCGTTCTTTGGTCAGCAAGTCCCCTTCCCTTGCGATTGCTATTTGCTGAAGTGGAGAGAAACAAAGAGTGAAACAAAGCATAAAATCTGGTAAAAGCCACTTCACCACAAAATTTTATTTTAAAAAATAAATACATTTTTCAGTTTCACATGGTTTATTCTAGGAGAAACGTCTTCTGACTTAAAGTGAGGTCAGACACTGCTAACCTGGGGATCAGATCAGTGGAAAAACATTCACTGTGAATTGTAAAATTGTACAATCTTTTTGAGAAAATTGTAAAATCCTTTTTAAGCAGACAGACTTAAAGTGAGTAACACTAACTGCAGTAATGCTAGTCCTGGATTTATCTGGGGGAAGTTTAAAAAATTCTTTGTCTGAATGGAGGCAGAAAGCAAAACCAAAGAGTTCAGTGCTCTGCTGTAGCTCCTGCGTGCGCTCTCCTGCACACCTCCCTCAGCTGCTGCTGTTAGAGATGAGAAAGCTCCAAAGAGGAGCACCAACAGGCTCAGACAAAGTCCAAAAGAGGAATGCTGCTTGTGCTTGTCCCAGCTTGTGCCATCACACAGACAGCTCTCTCCTAGTGCAGCAGCACCTACTGAACTGCAGCACCTACGATGACAAAAGCAGTCTGAACTCTGCTTCAGAGCATTCTTCTACTATTGAATGAGCATTCATTACTTTCTACTATTCACAGCTCAACCACTAGTAAACTGCTATGATTAGCAGGGGATTAATGCACTCTCACACCAGGAGAAAGGGGAACGGTGCTGAAGCTGCAAAGGCAGTTCAAGAATGTTCTCTTTGGTCGTTGTTTTCAGGAGACCTCAACTCAAATGACAGCTCACTTTCCAAGAGTTTCTAAGTGGCTGAAAGAGTGACAAAATGTTTTAAAAACACATATACACGTGCACAAGAAAACTGATTGCTTTTCGTAGAATTTGCAGGAGCTCCCAGGCTGGAGCTTACACTGGGAGTGTATCCCATGGTAAACATACATACCAATTAGCATTTTCCCCCAAATGTGTCACTTCTGCCCCAGTCGCCAATGTTTTAAACTTCTAAGCTTTAACAGCTTTTTCCAAATTTATGGATCTAAATAAAAATAATTTGTGTGAACAAGCTGGATGTGGAGGTTGAAGTTCTGACAGAGCTATCAGGACAGGCTTTCTGATGCTCAGAAATTTCTTGAATTGCCTCTGACACAAATGAGAAAGATTACCTGGGGTGTGCCAAGTCTTTCAATGAGAGGAACCAAATGTAGTGAAGCATATTTTGATTCCAGTCTCTTCATTTTAGCATCAAGTCTTTCACCCTCTGAAAGAAAAGAAAAAAAAAAAGTGAAGAGAGAAATCATAAATTGCAATTAACCAAGAGAATTCTTATTTTAACACAATCTTTATCCAGCAAGGAAGAAAATTGTGTTCTTTCTAGGCAATTTAACTATTAAATAGCTGGTTAATCTTCCATGCACTTTTAGAGAAATACACACATATTTTAAAACGTTACATTGCATGTGCAAACAGAAAGGAGGATTTGTAGCAGAGTACATCTAATTAACTAAATTCAAGGAAGAATATAAGGCTCTGTAATGCTACTGTTGCCAAGATATTTGACCCCCACTTGTACTAAGACAACTAAGTTGTCTTTATGCATAAAATGTTTGTCTCTAGAAGGTGAGATAAAATGAGGATGCAATCTTGTGTATAGCAAGACTAAAAAGCAGCTGGCACTTCCTCAACACTGGCAAGTAGGAAATGTTCTCTGGCAAATGGGAAAATACTGTTTACAATAGTCTGGTTAGTTTTATGCAGAGATGCAAGTAGCTACTGTGAGCTTGGAAATATTCTCAGAGTTTTGTAGCTGATAGGATTTCTTAAAGCAGAACAAATCAGCTGCTCCAGCAGTGAGAAATGGAAAAGAAAGGAGACAGAGGAGAAACACAGAAAGAAGAGAAGGCAAAGGGGAGGGGGAACAGCTCACTTTCTGATGATGAAAGATGAGGAGAGCAGATACCATAGGAAGCAATCCTGCAAATATTCACTACTGCATACTCAGTTTAGTGAAAAGCAAGTGAAAAATCTACAAGGACCACCTTTATTTACTTACTTGCTGACAGACTCCCTACACCCCATTTAACTGACAATTCTATAAGCTAAACAGCAGCTTCAAAAAAGCCTCTCACTATATCCCCAAAGCAGGATAATACTGCTCTGGACATCCATCCTGCTTTTCCCTGTCATGGCATTCCTCCTCTTCCCCTTGTAATTCGCAGAGAGCATTGCCAGGAAATATTTGTTTTTTCAGCCAGGCAAACAGGCCTGGATCTGATACCTCTGTCCTGTAATTACCAGCGCTGTGGTAAAGGGTGGCTGGAGGTGGTTACTGAAAACCCAGCAGCAGGAAGGGAAAGGGGAAAGCATTACCAAGGAAGGTATTTTCACTTTGCCGGTACCTTTGACGTGAACCCTGGGCAGGATGTTTTGGAATGGTGCTGCGTGCAACAGGTCACACACTTCCTCTAGAGACTGGGACAGAAAGAAAACGAGAGACATTTAGGACAGAAGCATCAATCCCCAAAGCACACCAGATCCCCACAACGGGATTCCAAAGGCAGACCGATGCCGCTGCAGAAACACCAGAGGGCAGCCGGCCTCTGTCAGCACGGCAGGAGCCGCTCCGAGCCCTGCCTCTCCTCAGGGATCACTCCCAAAGACCGCTTCATTTCAGCAGGTAGCTCTGAACTCCCAAAGAAACTCCATCAACTCCCCTCCCACCCTCAGCTGGCAGGTCATAAAGGACAGGGTATTTATTAAATAAACTAATGCAGAATGAGTAATTTCGGTGGGAAAGTGGCAGACAGCTCCTGCACAGACAAAAGGGGGAAGATGACTCACTGCTTGGTTATTTTTACCAGAGCCACAACCCATTATCCTAAAAGGAGCTTATCGTGGTGGGAGTGTCTCCCTGCCAGGCAGGCTGAGACATATGACAACAGCAGAGAATCATGTCTTAGGAAGTATTCTACATCTTTAGGGACAGGGGAAAGGAAGACACACGTCTCCTGTTTCTTTGCTCCTGTGTGTACACGCACAGGGAAAATGCAGATGACCAGAAGCAGATGCATGACTTTGCTACGACCCTCTCCTCAATTTTGAAGCAGAGACCCTACTAATTTGTAATCCCTCAACACTAATATTAGAAAAGTTGGTCATCATCCATACTCTTAGCAAGGCTAGGGTGCTGGGGCTCATGCACCTTTTCCAGTTCCTTTTCTAATTCCTTGATGTCAACCAGGGAAATACATGAGACCCACCCACTACCACAGATATACTCAGAATTACACTGCACTAAAATCTAGATTAGTTATGAGGGATGACCACAATGGAAAAATATTGAAATACATGACAGGACATGGGGGTCTGACTGAGGACAAAAACAAGAGGAGAGGCAGCGAGCATGGGTGTGTGACTGGAAAGGGTAACCTCGGTGGTGTCCCTAAGAAGGTACCTCCATGCTGCTGTCACTCTGGTACACCCTCAACCCTCCCAGGAGGGAGTGATGGCCCTCGCCTGCCTGGCCTTTCACCACGCACCCACGCAGCCTGAAGCGAAAGGAACCCAGCTTCTCATTCTGTTTCAGCTGTGCCATTATTGACTACAGGTTTGCTACGTGTCCCCCAGCCCTACAATTACTCTCCACCATGAGGGAGGGATCCTCTAACACCATGAGCA
Organism: Ploceus nigricollis; assembly: GCA_013399945.1. Taxonomy (NCBI): domain Eukaryota; kingdom Metazoa; phylum Chordata; class Aves; order Passeriformes; family Ploceidae; genus Ploceus; species Ploceus nigricollis. The sequence goes on along the minus strand of VXBC01003463.1, from coordinate 221,476 downwards.
GGAGCCCTGAGGAACAGCATGTCTTCGTTACCTTATCTAACACCAACAGCTTTAATACACCCTAGAGAAGCCTTCCGTGAGGGTTTATTTTTGTCCAACAGCAGGCCCCCAGCCAGCTTGCTGAGGAAATGACGTGGCTGGTTTGCAGTCAGCAAAGATCTCTGCATGCTGCCCAACCTCAGCAGCACCGTGAGCTTGCACAGCCNACAACACCATGCAGGTAAAGAAAGGGAAGCCAGCACACGTGTTGCTGTTCTGATCCATTATCAATGCCCACCTTTCCTCTGTAAGCACCCAAAAGCATTGACAACGAACAAATTACAGGTCTGGGCATCATGTTGGAACAGAAAATAGTAATAACATAGGAGAAGGGTGGGAAAAGAAAACTGGAAGTAGGGATAAAGATCAATTGTGGCACTGTGCCGTCAGCTGTGGGCAGGTTTACACAGTGTAAGGTAAACTCTAGATATATCAGGAGCAACTGAAAGAGTGACACGTTTCACAGTTTTGTTCAAGCTAGGACAGATGAGTGAATTTCTGCACCACTGTCAGCCATCCAAGCAGCAAGGGGGACATCCAAGGGTGTCCACGTTAACCTTGTGATGTTTCAGACCTCAACAGGAATGACATGCAGGAAAGGAATACAGCAGTACCAGATGCACAGCTTGCTGACATAAGAGTGGCCACACTGCGACTGGCTGCAGGAGTGTCTTATGTGATTATAATTTATGGTGAAGATTGCAATGTCAGATCCTCAGGTACCACGCAAGAGGCGACGTCTCTCACCCAGCAAAGTCAGGCATCACTGTATCTAACAGACATGAAAGCCCCTGCAAGACTGAGAGATGAGTGCAGGGAACTGCTCCTACCCATCTGCCCATCAGTAATAGCAAACTCACAGATTTCAACCTTGTTATTGATGACGTTAGTAACAAAAATATGAGAGTACATTTTGAGAGACAGATGGATTTTAAACTAGCACAGCAGGCACCTACCAGACTCTGTTCAATGAGGAGGCAAAACAGGACAGCATTTCCCACTTCCCGTAAATTCTGGAAGCAGACAGTCTTCAGTTCTGCATATTCAACAATGTCCTTCAACTGATGGTGAAAAAACTCCAAGATACCTGAAATCAGAAGAGAAGAGGAAAAAAAAAGTCTCAGGAGCTGTAATGAATGTAGTGATGACCATACAGGCACACTGTTATCTCAGGAAAGCAGACGAAAGATAGTGGCCATGTGAATAAGAGTCAGAGAGATCAGGATTAATTTTGATTTCTGCTTCAAAAGCCCTTTTCTAACCAATTTGTCTATTCAAGTTGCACAAGTGTGCCTCCATGCACTGAGAATACAAATAACCGAGGGTGCAGGTTTAGACTTCCCTCTCCATGTATCAGCACATGAGATTTTATCTCCAGACGTGCAGCCTAGAGGAAACTGAAAGGAGCAGCACTTAAATGCATTAAAACTCAGAGATTATGAAGTGTTAAGCCAGTGCACTGACCTTTTTAACTGGAGAAATCATGCAAAGTGGAGTGCCTAACTTTTCACTCCTGGAAAAGGGAGCCAGTATAAGAGCTAAGGAAAAAATACACAGGAGCAGGAAGAGAAACTAGAGCTCTCATCTGCTTTAAGCCCTGTTCCAGTCACCATTCCCCAACCTGCTGCACTACTGACACACTCAATTCACAGCTGCTATTTTCATGGATGACAGAGCCAGGAAGGAGCAGAGAGATCAGATACAGGGAAGAAGGGTAGTGTCAGCCTATAACTCTGACAGTGCCACAGGGGCAGAGGTGATCTGTGACCTCTCAAAGCAAATACAGAGCTCACAAGTCAAGCTCTGCAGGCAAGATACACCAGATCCTGCTGACAAGCACAACCAGAACACAGTTTCTGTCAAAGTTTTACAAAAGCTGTTAAAAAACAGCTAAAATTATGATTTTCAGACTCACATAGTTCACATAAACATGTGTCTTTTCCACCAAACTTCTCCTAAACAATGGCGATGCGTGGACTTCCAGTCCTTGCCCTCCAGCCCCAGAAAGGCTGCGCAGTCCCTTGGTTAGAGAGAAGCCCAGGAAACCACAGGCTCAGCAGCTTCTGCAGAGACCCAGTCTGGTTACCTTTCAGAGGTTCAAGTCACGTGCAGGATGGGAGAGGAAGAGCAGCAGGAACTACAGTAGGTCAGACAGCTCTTCAGCTTTTTGCAAGTTAATTCTTAGCAGCATTTCTCCATCTTTCTGCACAAGCCTGCCCCTTCTAAAAAGCCACCAAAACACCTGACTGAGAAGAAAATGCATCATAAAAAGCTTTCAAATTGCATGCTGCACATAGCAATTAATTTCCACTACACTGAATCAAGCCAGATAAATCCCCACTCAACTGCATCTAAAGCAATTGAGAGAAGACAAGGAAAGAGAACACAGATGCCCTTCAGCACCTTCCCATGAGCTCCTTTGACACAACTGATGAACACTTCTCATGCAGGAGATCATACTTGGCTATCTACCCAGTAAGGCAATGGCTGAAGAGAGCACACAGACATGCAATCCAGCCTGCAGTGTATCTCTTCCAAGGAAATTCCTCAAATTTAGAGGTGTTGGAATGCATGAAATAGAAGCCTCTCTGAGTCCCTCAGAGAGAGAAAGGCATGCAGAGATTGAATTGGAACCTTTAGAGAAACTGAAATATATTAAGCAACAAAGACATGAATAAGAGTGTAAGTTTTAGTTTTAAATAAGTATAAATAAATCTTAAGTGCCTTAAGAGACTGTATTAGCTAGTAAAAAGCCCTAAAGCCTAGTTTAAAGTTCAGTAGTGTTACCTTTCACAAAATTAACTTAGCTCTAGACATAATGAAAACATAGCAGAACACTGCTTGCATTTCTAGATAGAACAGATAGAATTATATGCGTAGATTTTGTGTAAGAACTGACACTACTTTCGCACATTAGAATCAGGCTCGGATAGGTGCAGAAAGAATGTTTTAAAATCGTGTTTTTGGCTGATTGGATGATTTATGAATAAAATCCCCCTGTACTGAGGTGAAAAAAAGGAAGAAGAAAAGAAAAAGGTGTGGGAGCTGCTGCTGCTACCGCTTCTGCTTGGGACATTGGGACTCTATGCCAGAAAGCTTTTAGCACGGACTTTAATACTGTGAACTCTTCGCCTTTGAGACTGATGTATTCATGCAATAAGCAACTTTACAGCAACCAACAGCTGCTCTTGTCTCTTTGAAGACCCAAGACCCACTCAAAACTTGACACAGAGGAACTTGAAAACATACAGTGAAGGAAAGAATTACATAGGTAGCAAACACACTTCTACAGAAGGCCTCATATCATTAAAATTAGTAACACAAAACATCTGTAAAGTGCAGGATGAGGGGATGCATGGCTGGCTCTGTTACATCTCAAAGAACTGTTTGTCAATAGAAAATTAACAGTAAATGAGTGTTCCCACATGAATTCACTGGAGGTGAATTTCAGACCTAACCTCAGTACTTTGGTGACTTCAGAGAAAAACAGAACTGAAAAACTGATGGAGAAAGGTCAGACATAGCGAGTGCTTGCTGAGCTTAATTTCTTCCAAGGTAACATATTTACAACTAGCTAAAAAGCAAACAATGCCAGCACATCACCAATTCCCACCTCCCCACAATGCAGGGACTGTGGAATGGAAAAGCTGTGGGAATGGCTGTCAGTGCTCACTGAACACTGCAGGATACCAGCCCATCACAATCCCCAGGTGTGTGAGGAGCAGTGAATACTTGTGTTTGTCCTTTAAACAGACCTGCCCACCATGGCAATGGGATGCTGCAGTGCTGAATACCAGCATTTCCATTTTAAAGATCAGACTGAAAAGGTTCCCCAAAAAGTTTTTGATGCTAGGAAGAAAATACAAAGTTAGGGAACTGAAATCAGCTTTATCACAAACCTCCAGTGTGTTTTAGTTACACACACTAGTCTTTCTTTTGTGTTTGTTGATGAAAGGATTTCCACATCTAGAAAGAAAGGTCTTCTAAGGATGAACTGCAAGAAGTCAAATACTTTCCTCATTCCAAGACTTTCTGCAAACAAAAGTCTGATGTGTTATCCTGGACTTAAGTCTGTGCCATAGAGGAAATCAAACTAGAACATCTACCAATGTTTCTGGTCTTATGATCTGTGCCACATACACAGAGACTGATGGTGAACCAACAGAAGACCTGGAAGACTCCCTGAAATACCATGAAGAACTGTAGGCTTCTCTACAGGGTCACCATGGAGAGAAAGCACTATCCAAGCAAACAGGATATTGGTGACATGCGTGACCATGGACATGCTCTTCCCTTTAGCTTGTGTGGTGGGTGGGGAGCAGCTTGGTGAGAAACAGAAGCTGAGCAGAACAACAAGGAAGATTCTGCTCCTGTAACATGGAAACAACCATTGGTCATGACAGGGGTCGAAAAGAGTAGGGTTTTCAGACTCCATTCAATCCCCTATCCAACCTGTGGATTTTGTGGGGAGTTTCAGGAAAAAAGGCTGACATCTGGAAAGATAAGAAATATTTTTTCATGGGCAGTGAAATCCTGAGAATAGCCCATGTCACCTGAAGCAAATACAAAGGAGCAGGATGGCACAGAGAGAAACCACAAGCAGCACAGAGAACTGTGACCAGAAACAAGAGACTCATACTGAAAGTGTGACTGAAACCAAATGAGACATTAAGTCCACCCAAAAGCAGCAGGACAGTTAAAGTCAAAGAGGTTTGAGGTTCATACCATAAAAATTACTTACTGTCTTTTACAGTCACTCCAGGTGACAGAGCTCCTTTCAAAGTCCTTAACAAAGTTCCTTATTTCTTCACTCAAAGCCCCAGTCTCCATATACAGATATATAAATATGCACACCCACACTCATTCATGAAGAAATTGTCGCATTATTTTGAAAATCTGACTGCCAGTATTTAGCATGCAGGTGTTCCAAATGCTGCCATCATTAGTGTACTTCTTCCCTTTACATCAAGAGCTTGATTTACCAGCAAAACAGAAGAAAGTTTACAGAGCTATTTCACAGCCTATTACACAGGCTATTTCTGATGAAAGACCAATCTGCTCTCCAGTGGAGTCCTGTAGCAGAAATATATCATCATGTTTTCATTCATGTTTGAGCAATGCCATTCCAAATTACACTTCTGTGCACATTACCCAGAAGTGTATTTCTATGAAAGACTATGCATGCCTTCTAAAGCCCTGGAAAAAGAACAACTGTCTTAGGAAAGTTAATTTCACTTAATTGCCTGCAACCTTCCTTCTTCCACTAATTCTGTTTGTGGGTGGAATTCATAAGTTACTTAATTAGTTATATATACACAGAACTTTGCAAGGTAAATGAATCAAGGTTTTTGGCTCCTCCTCTCCAAGAAAGCAGTTTTAATTAAATCCCTCTATTCCTGCAGATGGGACGACATTAAGTGTCATAATAATTGATTATATAATCCCAGTTTCTGATTTACACAGATCTCAACAGAAGCAAAGACTGTTGATATAGAATAGACCCAGTGAAGTATAGAAGATTAGTAAAGGATTAGGTTCCCTCCCTGCTTCCAAAATCCTATCTCAACAGCTCTCAAACAGCAGATGCCAAGTTTCAGCTGTGAAGTCTGTACACTGATTAATTTAGGAAGTCAGAGCAAATCAACACATGCAACTCAAAGCTGGTTGGATTCCTGCACTTTGGTCACCTTTCATTTCTCAATTCACACCTACAGACTGAAATCAAACACGTTCCAGAGCTCATAACAATTCTAGTACCTAAAAGATTAGGACAAAAATAAGGTATTAATACTAGGACTGAATTTCTGACTACAAACAAACTGGACCTTGATAATAATTCTTGGTCTAGTTGTGTTTTGGTTTATTTTCTGCAAAAAATGACTTGACTATTATCAAATAAAATCTACTAATCTGAAATAGCAAAGCTGCTCCCAAGAAACTGGGTGCTATAATTACCTTTAGTTTATGTTCACTTTCATAGAGACCTTCAAATGCTGCATCCAAATACTTCTTTGGCTTACAAGAGACATCATCAACTCTGCTTATCAACAGTGCTGCCATTCACTCCCTTCAATGGAAATATTCATCAGGTTTAAGCATATACATGTATCCAGGAATTATGGCCATGGAGCCTGTGCACTCTGTTCATTTTGCTAGAAAGAAATATTCAATTTTTCTGCATATCTAATGAATTCTTAATGCCCTCTTAAAATCATCAAGGCGATCTGGATTTCCCCTAAATTCTTTCAAACAGTCTGTGATGCCTTCCCAAATCTTTCTCCACTGGACAGGTCTCAGGAAGACCTATGAATACATTTCCTTCATCCAATGTGGACTGAAGCCATTGTGGCCTCACTTGAATTATTCTCCATATTATCTGAGTTTGATCAAAAACCTGGGGTAACATGTAGAATTACAAACCCTTCTGCTATGCCCCAAATGATGCTCCCCTCGCAGCCGCCAGCCACTGCTGCCCTTCCCCATGCTTCCCAGCCCAGGCTTGCTCCAGTTCCTATTAGACTCTGACCTCAAATATTCCAGAAAAAGAAGGGGTGGAAGACTATTTTTGCCAGATTGCTGTGCAGAAACAGCTCCCAAAGTGTTGCCAGCAGCACAATCAGCCCAGGGAGAGATGGGAACACAGCAGCCGGTGGCACAGGGCTTTGGAGGAATTCCCCAAACTGCCATGCCAACTTGTGGGATTTCAAGAGGTCATGGCCTGGAATAACAAGTGCTTTGTCCTGCACCAGCTTTGAGTGTTCTGTTTCTTTGGTTTGATTTTGTTATGTTGGTTTTTTTTTAAAGAAGAAACATGGAAATGTTACACTTAGGAAAAAATACACAAATTGGCCACTTTCTCATGAAGTTTATATCTTGCTAAGGTCATTGATCTTTTAAATAGTTTATTTTGGAGGGGTGGTATACCAGTGACAAAAGCCTCATCTCACAGCAGAGCTGACAAACTATTTTTCTTCATGGTATTCAATGACACTTCAGAGTGGCAGGATACTCATTCATTAAAAGCAGAAATGACATGTTCAAATACTCAAAAAATAGCAGAAGAAAATGTTACCTCCAAGATGAAATTTCAAGCTTAAACTATTACAAGGTAAATATTCCTTTAAGAGCTTTAGCAACTTTAAAAGGTCCCTTTAAAAATCCTTATGCTTAATGTATTTTTAGACAAATATTTTTATGACTACAAGATGAACAAGTTCCCCACTGCTTTAGACTGTTCCTATGGAAACAAACCCATTGGCAAAGAGGAGTCCTGAACAACTCTGATGCCACTGTCTGTACCCTTCTCCTTTTAGCAGCAATAAATCACCATTTAGAAATCCACAAGTCTAGAAGGCTGATTATGAAGGGGCCAAGGAATTGCAATCAGCAGAGTCCAAACAAAACTCTCCAATTGAAAAGTCTGAAGTGCATGAAAGAGCTAGAGGCTTACTTACTGAGTGTGCTTAAATCACTTTGCACGTGGAGAATGGACTCAGGAAATTAATTCTGAATTAATAAATGCATGTTACATCAAGATAGATGAGAATCTACATATTTCATCTAAAGTCTGGAATCACAGTTTTGGTCTGTATATGTAGGTTGTGCCAGTTTATAAAGAATTTATTAAATGATTTGTTATGAAAGAACAGAAGCAGCACACAGACATACCCCACAGCACTCAGGCTTACTACTACAACTAACAACTTCTGAGGAAGCTTTTGGAGGCAGAAGAGGGAACAGACAACAGCTGGTGTGTATTGGCTTGCATCTTCTGTGACAAAACACATGAACAAGGTATGGCAAAGACTGCTAAAAAGGAGAATTTAGCACAGAAATGAGAGGACAGTGACTCAAAGGAAGCACACCTTGAGCCTGCCCTTCTACAGCCTGGCAGTTCCTCTCCCGATGAAGGCTAAAACCTGCAGCACATCCTCATCACAGAGAACATTTTCCTTCATCAGCCAGTGCTGTTGTAAGGGCAGACAGCTCCATGGTGGGGAGGTATCACGAGAGCACAGGGCAGTTTTTCCCTGATGTGAGAGAGCGATGGAGGTGTCCTGATTTTCCACAAGCCTTTTTGTCTAGTGACTTGGAAAAGAAAGGGAGAGACAGCATGACTGCGCTATAAAGGCTGTCTCTGCATTTCTTGGAAAAGACTCTCCAGGGGGTTATTATGTGTCCTCTGCTAGAAATAGTTCAGAACAGGAAAACTACATGTGTTAAGACAAAATCTGACAGGAACAGGGGCAATAAAGGAGCAGAGAATCAGGTGGTGTTTTGAGATCCAGTCCAATTCTAAAATTAAGCATGATATTCCATTGTAAAACCAAGAGTTGCTTTGATCTCTTGGTACAGTAGGCATCTAAACAAATGGCATTTCTTTTGGAAGAGTAAATATGAGGCCAAAGTAGTTTGTTACCATTGCACCAGTCAAGCTCTTCCTTTCCTAAAGGATGGATTGTCTTTCAACCTTAAGAGAAAGGTTTCTCCTAAAATCCCTGGGCATCTCCTGCCAAATATTTAGCCCTTGCAGGTGAGGATTTCTGGCAAGCTTCCTAATGTCACCTGTAGCATCACAGATCCTGGTGATGCATTACCTATACTTGAGAATACCTACTGCTTTTGCAGTCAGACCTTAATGAAAGGCTAAAAGCCTCAGAGAAATTATTTTTATACTCCTAACTACCATGATTCATCCATTTCTATGCTCCAGGGAGAAAAACAGGAAGGAAACACTTAGTGAGACCTCAATTTCGTTTAACATTGGTAATGAACGTCAAGCAAGCTGTGGGAAGCAGAAAAAACCCAACCTCATTCCAGAGTGGCATTTAATAAAACTAAGTGACTCTGGAAAAATAAACTCAGGAGGTGGGTGGCACATGGAAGGACTAATTTGTGTTAATTAGAAGTTGTGAAGGAGGAATATTTTGAAGGGAAAAGCAGATTCAGAATTTCAGTGAACAATGTGATAAATACTAATTAGCCAATTATTTCTCCATAGTGGCAAGCAGCTTTCAATGCCATTTCTTCTTCTGCAACTGTCACACCTCCTGTTGAGAGGCTAAGATGCACCCCACACAAGCCTCAGACATAACTATTCTGGCAGGACCAGTTTACCTCCCAGCAGTATCACTCCTTTTATCTTGCATTTGGTGAGGGCAAAGGAAAAGGGAATAGAGGCTGTTCCAGAGAACTGGGTTATCTAAATTAGACATTTAAACAGAAAAAATGTGAGAGGCTAACTTGCTGAGGCAACAGCTCAACACACTTATGAGAAAGACAAGAAACAGAAACTATTGTGGACATCCCAGCTCAAGATCAATTACGTCATAAGGCTGTCTCTATACAGATTGTCATCCTTTTGCCCTACATACAGAAGTCTTAAAACTTCATTAAGTACTTTCAGGAAGCATAGCATTCAATGATTCTTTTGATGGGAAAAAAAAAAAGAAATAAAAAAGCAAAGCCAGGCTAAAATCTGATTATCAGGAGAAAAAGGAGGGAGGGAAAGACAGATATAAAAGATTCAGAAGATAGTGGTTAGCATCATCTTATTAAGGCTGCTAAGGTAATATCAAACACAAACTAACCTGGAGAACCATACTCATGTCTTGGTAACCTACAAATCTTAGGCATCACTTCCATTAGGGTCTTGACATACTGAAGAATGGTTCCTTGCAACTAAGAGAAAACAGATGTATGTAAACATGTCAGTGCTGTTAAACTATGAAACTTTACAACAAACTGCATTCAAACTATAGATGAACTGAAGCAGCTCTAAAAATCTTGCATTTAATTCTGCCAGTCATCATCTTTAAAAAGGCAACTTTTTCAAATTTAAAGCATTCACATGGCATTAACCATCTTTGCTACAAGAAGAGTGGCACAACAGCTAAGGCCAGGACGGTAAAAAAGGAAAACATATTTTTCTCTTACAGCCTCTTTACTGTCTAACTAACTTTTAGGTTTTTGGTTAAAAAGTTGCATTTGAATGCTTTCAAAAGCATTCAAAAAGCATCTGAATGTATTCAAAAGCAACATAAAAAAAGCCCTTATAATTAGGAATGGCTGCAACAGCCCAAACTGGCTCTTCTGGACATACCACTTGAGATAGTCCCAGCCTCCAGTCAGCCTCTCTTCCTACCACTAGACACCTCTCCCTTATCTGTCCCCCTACATCTGAGCATCTGCACCAGGCATTGGCAGGATACCCTCCCCAGGCCTTTCAACCTTCTTTATAAGTGACCAAGTGTTCAATGCTACCGTTAATGAATTGAGACAATTTACCACTAAGTTATAAAAAAACCCCTCTCATAAAACACAGCAAACCAATACTTGACACTCAAACCCTGAAAAATATAAGTGTTTTCCTCTCTCCCTGAAGATTAAATTACAGCATCTTTTCAAGCAGGATTCAGCCTTTCCAGAACATCAAAAACGTACTTAGAACATTGTGGGAATTACTGTAAACAAGCTGCCAAATGTATCAAGTGCCTGAAGTACGATTACGAACACCACAGCTTTCCCTGGTACAGTTGGATTATTTTGGCAGCATGCTCCTACAAGCAACAGGGAGGAAAATATAATTTCTTTGGCTTAAATTAACTGTAATGCACTATGGCTGTATATATAGATTCTAATAGTATAGCAAACAGCCAGTACCTCAACCTCCTCCCAGTTACAAAGAAGGCCCTATCCAATACAGGATACCCAGGATGTGTGGATAATGTCTTCAAAACTGGCCTGAGCAGCACTGCTAATCAAGCACAGAGGTTAAACTCCTGTTGTTAAAGAGTGAGGTCATTAATGAGGGCCCTGAAGTTAGGTGCCAGGAAGAAAGCATGCTACAGCTGTTCTCAAAAAATATCAAGGAAGTGAATGTACAGTATGGTCTTTAAGTTGAAATAAACTAATTTAAAATACTCATACTTTTCCAGAGCCTACCTAGGCCCTAACAGCTCAGGTCACCACAAATTGCATGAATCTCCAATGAAGAATCCAAAGTTTTAAAAACACTGCTCAGGGCACCAAGGCACTTCTTTTTATTGCTCACGCAAGACACTGAGTACTGTCAAGCACAGTTTATATAAAATTTCAGTGGAAGTTATTTTAATTATTTTTACCCAGGATCTCAATTTCACTTTGTTTTTCCTGAGACATTTCCTATAAGAAACCATTTGGACTAGCAGAAGAATAGACAATTAGCCTACCAGGCTCTTGACAACTTTCAGCAATTCCTCCATCACCACAGCAATGCCCTGATATCCAAGAAGTCTACAGATGACTTTAAAGTGAGGGGGACCAACAAAATTCCTGTAGTTGCTATAAATGCTGGAATATGCCAAATTCAATGCCTAAAACAAGAAAACAGACATGATTAATCAAAATGTAGTCTGCCTGTATCTCAATAACAATGTAATTTAAATATAATTTTAAAGCACATTAAAACTGAAATAAAAACTTTGTATCTCACTGTCTCTGAAAGAGGTTTAAATACAGTTTCTCTTTTGGCAGTTTCTCTTAAGGCAGGAACTTTAACAAAAATCTCTCTATTAGCAAGACAAATTTGTAAGCACTTTTTTTTTCAAGCAGACATTTTCCATTTATCATTTATAAAGGCACAAACACTTTCTCTTTTGTACTTTTCTATTTACACAAGCATAAAAGGGTAGAAGTAGTCAATGTCATGTCCAGATCCCTGAATTTAAAGCACAGCTTCTATTCCTTTATCTTCCATTTTATGCGCAAAACATCTTGAAAGAAATTACTTCCGTTTTCTGTTCATAATAGGTGTTTTAAGTCTCTACAAAAAAAAGCCCTCTCTGCAACTAATTAATAAGGATCTTTCTTTTTCAAACCCCTTTGCTGTACACAAGATCAAAGCAAATCTAACTCTAGGATATAACCTCATAGAAATTCTTCAAGACTTGTATAAATAGGACCAGGTGCTTTGCCATGGTCATGTTTACTTCCATGAAAGTGAACACAGCTGCACAGACTGATGTGATGTGAGGATTTAAGAACTGTTTGCTGAAGCTGCAGATTAGAGAGGGTTGGCTAACTTAGCATCCTCCATTTCTGCAAGTGGGTTGTTCTCCTAATACCCTGAAATTTAATTTTAGCAGGAATCTTGGCCACCTTTCTTACAGAAGGGACTCTTGCGTTTCCTTCAGTTTTTTGAAGTTTCATTCTCTCTAATACACACATGGAAAACAGACTACTGTTAAACTTTCAACTTCACACACAGCTGTAACAGAAGATTTTCTAGGAAAAACATTCCCTTCAATGCAGATCCTGCCCTAACTACCCATGCAAGTCAACACCAGATACTGTAAACACATGGCATTAAGCTAATTGGAATTCAATTTAGAAAACTCTACCAAGCTCTTGAAGGATTTTATTCTCATAAAAGGACTTAAAAATCATCTTTTGAAGCAATCAGAATAGTATATGCACATTTTTATGTTGTATGTCTCTATATAAACACCAGTTTCCAACTGAAGTCTTAGAAATTTAAAAATTCTAGATGCAAACTAAAATAGACACTTGAATAACTATTAGAATCCTAGTACATTACACAGTCCTGCTGTTACATCAGAGCTGGCTAAAAGGCCAAACTCCAAATGTGTCCCACCACTATAACAACCTGTGCATTTCCATAGCTCTCTGCATACAAAAATGAGGTCTGGGGCAAAGACAGCAGAGAGAACTGGTAAAACCTTAATAACATATGTGCAGATGAATGTCCTGATAAACAAAGGACTTATACAATTGTCCCTAAAAGATGAGATTTCATTTTTTGTTTTTGATGTTTCCAATTAGGTAGATCCCCTACAACAAACCTGTCAGAACCATCTATTTCAGCTACAGCACAAGAAGAATTTTATTTTAGTGGGTTAAAGCCTTTTACTGCCATGAGATTAAGGGGAGGGAACCTCTCTTCACACAGCAGGAATTTGTCATAGAAAAGCAAGCCCTAAAAGCATGATTTTGGTATTTAAAAAACTTGCCAATACATAACAATAAGAAGCCAGCCAATCTAAAAATATATCTTTCATGTAAACCTCATGGGGAATTACCTAAAATTTACAGTCCACCTGTAAACGTTGGATTAGTGGATCTTTCTAAACTGCAACAAGGAATTTAGAAAACATTACACACCAACACCACTTCCCCCCCAGTGAGACACAAAAGCATAAAATCCTTAGGGAAGAAGCCACTAACTAGAGGGGGGTGGAGGTGGAAAGAGAGGGAAGGGAAGTTGCTTTCATTATTTTTTAAGCTATACTTGCTCCCTCCCCTACTTAAATTAAAAAAAAAGAAAGAGTTGTTAGTTGCTGATGTCATCAAAGTGCTAACATTAATCACTCACAGCATCACTGGTCCACACACAAGAGTATATAACAGGGGATGCTCAGGCAGCATACTGTCAAGGGGAGGAAAGCAAGAGAGGGGGGAAAAGACATTATTTTCTTCTCCTGTGTGGTCTTTGAAAAGCAAGGCAACAGCATCTTTAGACAAGATGTGCTCTTGCAGGAATTTAAGTGGAAGAGACAAAGAAACCATGCTACCAGCAGCATCAGAGAAAAAAACTGAAATCACCAAGCAGTGAGAATTCAGTGCAGAGAATCTGAGGAGAAGAAAAAGCAAACTGGCAAACAGAGATCAGTCAGGAAATAATTCATGTGGAAAGGGATACAAAAAAAATTGGTGTTTGTAACATTTTCACAGCAGCATCACCATAAAGAAATTCTGTTCTGGAATTTCCGTCAGGGAGCGACGGTAAGTACTGACTTTATGATCCATAAAACATCAGATGGCTTCTCCAAACATTTACATGTCAGTAATTGTGTGTTTTCTAATAACTGATGGTTTGTAACAATAGAAATGTATTATTGTTATTTAATTACAGTTCATTCTACTTACAAAATGCTAGGAGGATTAAACTGTTGAAACTATTGTTCTTAAGCTGTGTTAAAAAGTGTTCTAAAAAAATAGATTATAATTTTAAGTAATAAGAATCTACCAGTTAAAGAGAAGGTAACTGAGCAAGTAAAAGCTCTGATCTCACTAAGGCACCCTCTTTTAATATCTGCAGTAGCTGGGTAGATGCCAAAATGTGTCTGTTTGGTAAGTTTATCTGATAGCAAACTCTGTTCTTTTATATTGTTGCTGTATTAAAAAGGGTGCCTTTACCACAGAATTAGAAAAGCAGCATCTACCCAGATCAGTCATATCCATGGTTTTACACTATCATGAAAATAAACATACATATTTTTCTTCCCACTTCCCAGTAAGTAGAATCCAAAACCCTTGAGCAACAATTTTCATACATAAACAGGCACAGAATTCTTACTATTAATGTAATGTCACTATCTAAATCCCATTTAAAAATATCCTATAGAATATACATTTTCCCAGTCTCCTATCTAGTATAAAATACTAGTATTACAGAATAATTTCAGAATATATTATGAGCAAGTCTCACAATCTTTTTTCCTCAGGAGAATTTTCAATAATTAATTGTTACTTAGCCAGGAAATGTAACAGTTTAAATTTGATCTTAAAAAATATATATTAGATTTAATTTTCACAACAAAGTCATAAACAATGAAATACAGTGTTACTGTCATGGGCATTTATAGTCATAAAAAAAGTGAGAAACTTTCAAAGTGGAAAAACAAGTGCCACTGGAAACTGACAATCAAACTAAGGGATCAGATTAAATTGCTGAGGTAAGCTCTTTTTCAAAAGTTACCATCATGCCAGTAAAAGCATAAAACCCAAGCCAAACAAAAGAAAATACCCACTGGTTGTAATCATATATTCTTTAATAGACGTGTTTAGAGAAATTGCAGAAAAGAGATGTTTTCCTTTCACTATTTGCAGTGGTTACGCATACTGAGAATCTCAAAATACTGGCAGGTTTTCTAATTTGAATTGAGGACAAGGAGGAGTATAAATTCAGGGCAGACAGACTATGGGATTACATAAAATGACTTAAAACAGCAAAGAGCATTAGTAATTTTTAAAAATCCCCACTATTTATCCAAAAGGTAGGCTCTAGTGAAAGCTGTATTTCACTAAGCTTGGCAAAGCTTTTCCAAGAGGCTGACTAGCATCAAGACTAAATATTGTGATACTGATACCACCAATGTACAGTGTTCACAGCCACTGCCGCAGTGTAGCTGCAGTGGCTACAGATGTGCAACTTAACAGCAAAACACAGAGAGTATCACAGAATCACAGAACACTCTGGCTTGCAAGAGACCTTAAAGGTCACCTAGTTCCAACACTCCTGCCACAGGCAGGGACACCTTCCACAGCTTGTCTGGGCAACCCATTCCAGTGCCTCACTGCCCTCACAGCAAAGAATTTCTTTGTAATATCTAATTTAAATATACCCTCTTTAAGCTTAAAGTCATTCCTCCTTGTCCTATCAATATCTGCCCATATAAAAAGCCCCTCTCCAGCTGTATTGCTGTATCTAGATACCAGAAGGTGCTGTAAGATCTCCCTGAAGCTTTCTCTTCTCCAGGCTGAACAGCCCCAATTCTCTCAGCCTGTCTTCATAGGGAAGGTGTTCCTATGTGAACTTGTGAATAAGAAACTAACATAAGATATTGGAGACAAAATAATATGTGACCAGGTTTCCACATACTCTTTTGTTCTTCAACTGATTGTCACTGGCAAAAATAAAGACTTGTGGATGGTAGAGGCACTTATTCCTCAATATCCACTCCTGCCAACCCCTCTTGCCACTTAACATAAAATGCAAGATACACAGACTAGAGAAAAAAAAACCTACTGCATTTTTTTACAATCACCTGGGAAAAAAAATGTGCAAGGAAGTGATTCCCCAATTGTAAATTCTGCAAAAATTCACCATCTCTCAAGATATAACTGGTCACCTGTACAGGCAGCAGCTCTGGTTGCACTTCTCTAAGTTTTTCTTTACCCTTTCACTTGGAAGAGAAATACACATTTTAAAACACCCCAGACCTTATGAACTTTCATTCCCATTTTTACACTGCAGTACCAAAGATGAGAGCATACTTTCCTAACAAACTCCATTCCTACATTACAGAGCACTACAATTAAGATCCAAACAACATCCTCAGTGCTGCAGCTTCTCCAAAGAACACCTTCCCTTTCCACAGGGAGATCAGCATCAAGAGAGAAAAAAAACCCCCCAAGCAACATCCTGATGGGAATAACCGTCCAAAACATCACAGGAAACACAGCAATGGTAATTTGGCCAAAAATGGCTAGTTGTGTCGACAGCTTTTACAGCATCATGTACCACCCTAACTGGAACAGCATGCTGTCCAGCTACTCCAGGAAGAGCTTTCAGAAGGAAGAGAGGGTGCCCACCACTCGCTCCTCCTTTGTTGTTGAAAACCTGACTCCCCTCACAACATACATCATGTGCGTGACCTGTCAGTCCGCAAACCCCTCCAGCGACCAGTGCAGAGTTTTTAACACACTGGAACGAGACCCAGCATCGGCGAGCAACACCAAGAAAGAGCTGGCACTGGGCATCTGGCTCACCAGCAGCGTCCTGCTCCTCATCATCGCCGCAGTCCTGCTCTACGGCTGCCTGCACCTGCTGTGCCGCAGGAGACACGAGCGCTTGCAAGCGCGCAACAGGACCTCCAAACAAGAGCATGAGGAGCCATGGACCAAAAGCATGGCGCACACCTCAGATGAGTTCAGCAGGCAGAGCCAGCACACACAGGACACTGAGGAAAAGCATCCAGGTGGCATCCAGCTGGCCACAATCATAGAGAATCCCTCAGTGTGCAATGAGCCCATCATACAGTCTTCTAAAAGTCAGGAGCGAGTCCCAGTAACAGGACAGTGCTCTGCTATAAATTAGAAATGTTTTGTCCAGGAGAAGGTTTTTGCTACATAAGGTACCCCAGCTACTTCAAACACATCACATGCACTGCTGGTGCTCACAACAGGGAGCTCCGACTGCTTGCTGCAGCACTCCTGGCTGTACCCCTAATATCATACCCCTTTCTAACAGCCTGTATGCAAAGGTTCACATGCCCAAGAAGTGAGCACTTCAGACACCCTCCATTATTTAAAAATTAAGCATGTAGCAGGTAATTGGTTTACATTTCAAGGAGATTTTTTGTTGCTTTTCTTTAGCCTAAAACAGCAAACAAATATAAAAAGTAACCAAAAGTGACCAAAATAATTTTTGTTAACTAGCACGAATAAAACTGAGTAGGAGTTTTCAGATGGCAACCCAGACTGCTACACTACAGGCAACTGGAATATACACACAGAGTGCAGTGGTTTGCCAGTGTGAGTTCTACCCTGACACGTCCAGTTGCTTCCCAAAAGACACACTGCAAGCAGTACTATACTTAGACAACACACTTCACTGCCCATGGTGCTGTCCATCCTTCCCATCTACACTGAGGTCAGTCTCAGAATGTAAGATAAACTCACCAGGATTTTAATTGTTTCCTCTCATCTGTCTTATTTTCCCTCAGTCTAAATACATGCAAGATAGTGAATTTGTAAGGACACGTCTAATTAAGGAAATATCCTGGGTTACTGCATTTTGCACTCTTCTGCTCCCACCACAAGCTACCTTCTGCTCCATGGGCCAGAGACTCCCTGCAGAGAAATGGAATTCAGAGACACAGCTCCTGGCCCTTCCTTTTCTCTTTCCCTCTCAGTTTTAATGATAGCACGTGTTAATCAGCTGCAAAGTTCTTTCCAATTGCACAGTACATTCTGTGTAATGAAGGGGGGCAAAATAGTAAAAATATGCCAGAATGCATTTTATTTTTGTCACAAGAAAACTTGCTGATCATCTTACTCTGCCTTGAGCTTCATGGCAAAGTGCCAAGGTCCTTCGGACAGAAATCTGTTCACCCTCACAACGTGACAAGTGTTGTCTGATTTACATGTATAAGTCACCCTGTTTAAAACATCTTAAGTGCATTTGTGTTCCATAAAAACATAATAAATCTTAGTATTGCTGTATATTATGCCTAAAAAAACAAAGGTGCACTGTGACTGCAGGCACTTAATTGCTCTTGGTACGAATGTATGTGTGAAGTCAGCTCTCTCTGACACAGCTCGGTTGTACCAGTGAAGGCTGGAGAGCTGCTGGCTGGGCAACTGCCATCCCTCTCCACCGGCCCTGGAAGCTAAGGGGGGGGTTACAATTTTGGCAAGAGAGCTCCCCATGAATATTTCACAGCAGGTAGTGGATCTTTTCAGCTACTCTATTTTGACAACAATTCCCACGACTTGTGAAATGCATCTACTCTGAGTGCTAAGGAGAAGCTGGCATAAGTGTGATGAATCTTTCTTTACTTTTTTTTTTTTTTTTTGGTAGGATAAGCATGAAACCCGGAAACCNTTTCTTTTCTTTTTTTTTTTTTTTTGAGTAGGATAAGCATGACACACGGAACACTTGCTGAATGGGGGCGAGTATGACTTTCAGAAAACACTTCAAGAGGCATTTTTATTGTGTGAAGTTAGCAATAACGTGTTCTCCACCTGCTGCAGAGCACTTCCTCCAGCTGACACATTTTTCTTTGTCTTGCACATCAGTCTCAAAAAAACTGTGAGAATAACAGTTCACTACTCTTTCAAATGACGGTGTTACACGAAATAGGCACTGAAAAACCCTCATCAGAGCATGAAGCCAACACAACAGGTTTAGTGCCAAAAAGGGGTGCCTGGGTAGTGAGGATAGAGAAAATGCTTTAAAATTATCTTGTAATCAAATTAACAGTAACACTACTCTGATTAGGTTTTCATCAAGAAAAGATTATTTTAATATTAATGGGATGAAGCCAAGAGACACACAGTCAATCTCTGCCAACATCTTGGGCTCTTGGAAACCTGTTTACTTCTCTGCATGTCCACTTCTTTACGTGGGTTTTAAGGCAGTCCAATACATATATAGACACATATTTATGTTATAGACACATGTACATGCCACCCTGAGAACAAGGAGCAGTTCTGCTTAAAGCAGTTTCGAGGCAATTCACCTACTGCATTTTGTTATCTATACACAAACACATATAACCAAAAGACACGCCTATATCCGACTGAGAAGGCAAAGAGCTACCATGGTAGTGCTTCCCAAGGGATTTACCTTCTCTAAATATAAAACCATTCCACCCACAGAGTTTACTGTGCACTACTAAGATAAACATTTGTATCATCTCACAAGCAATGGACCATCTCGCACCTGCTGCAAATGAGCAATTCATGCAGAGTGTCATCTGTTTTCTGCCCTAGTTTTGAAAAACTCATGTCATCATATGCTCACAGAGCTACATGAGTCTTTGTTTCTTGCTGAGAAAGTTTTATTACAGATTAATTCAGGTTCATTCAGGTAACTCTGTATTAGATTTGTGAACTGGTTCCCTCTATCAGCCCCTTATACCCTGTTACACTAGCCCAGTCTAGGGGATTCTGAAGAGGAAAGAAGTTCAAGGAAACCAGATGAGATGGCAGAGGCTCTGTTCCAGATGTTTATTCTCCAGAAGGAGAAGGGAAAGAGCAGTAGCACATGGCGGTGTGGGGTTTTATCTGTTTTCTAGTGGGTGGGAGTTCTTTGGCCCCAAGCCAATCACCCACTGACAAGTATAGGGTTAGATCTAACAGTCACAGCTGTAGGGGGTCACAGAGGTTTTCAGGATGGGTCAAACCATTCTCAAGGGAAACGCAACAGATTTGGTAATTCACTGCTCAATATTAACAGTCATTGAGTACGGGGCAAACATTGTAAGTGATTGCCAAACTGATAACAAGTTGCAACATAGTGCAAACTGACTTTAGTTTGTGCACCAGCAGTAGATAAAAACCATTATATTCACAGTGAGAAGTACCTTTCAAACGTATTTTTCACAAAATAAATGAGTTAGCATCTACAAAGTGCCGGAGACATAAAAACATGACAATATTTGGAAAATGTTGTCTAAGACAGAAAGAAAGCCCTTCAATTCTGGTCTACACAACCTCTATAAAATCAAGTATTACATGGACAGTTAGTTCAAGTCCCCAGAAAAGATACTTTCTTATATGTACATTATAAAGTATTTAATGCATTCACCCAGTGTTGCCAAATTCCAACCTGCTAACATTAATATCATTAATCCTACACATACTTTACCTGAGTAAAGGGATTTCAGTGATCATGCTCAACCAAACTTTATTTGAAAAGTCCAGCTCACTTAAAAGGCTAACAAGCTTTTGCAGGCTGGCTCCTTCCCACCTGACAACTCTGCTTCCATATCAACCAGAAGAAGGAAGTTGTATCTGTGGGTTTTTGTTTTGCTAATTACATGAAGACACCACTCAGAAAACTTTAGGCACTAAAGAGAATGTTGCTACAACTCTCCATGCTAAATATCAAGACACAGTAATATAGACCAGATGCTTTGATCCATTTAGAGATATCTGGAAATATATGAATGCTTTAAGATACAAACAAAAAATTTCTTTAGTTACTCCTGTAGTAGTACAGCCTCTATAATGTAAGAATTCCTATCTGTTACTGGCTATATAAAGCAGAAATGTTAAAAACTCCATTCAGATATCCTCAATTTCAAAATACATTCAATTCAAGAATAAAAATATACTCTTGTTAAAATTTAAAACTAGAGAGAGTCATGAGTCTTTTCTAATATAGGCCTACCTAGTTATGAAATTTGCCCCAGAAATGCAAGTAAGATCCGCCCCCTTGATTGCTGCTGCTTATATAGAAAAATAATTAAGAATTCTGAAACTGTATAGCTCTCAGTGTGAAGATTGCTAAACTCATTTTAATAATGTAACCTGACTGATAAAAAAAAGTGTTCCCCAGTTAATCTTCTGTCACTCACCCCACTGTATCATCACTTAGATAAATTAAGTTAGCAATCTCTATGACATTCAGTCAGGTTTTTCCTCTACGCTGCATCTGGTCAGTTCCTAAAATAGTAAGGAACACAATAATTCTAATGTAAGAAAATTCCACTTTCCTAAAATTTACTGTTCCTTTTTGGAGAACAATTACATAAAACACTATTTACCAGAGCAGACAGCCAGCTGTTACATTCCACATTAAGACATGTAAATCCTTTTCTACCTCCTTTACATTTTAAAGGCATGAAAGTTTTACAAATGCAGCAGATATTTTAGCACTGAAATTTGTAATTCCTGAGATATCTCAAAACCTAGATTACTGGGTTGAAATTGCACCATACAACTATGCTATGATGTGCAGAAAATAAGAGTAAGACAAGGACTAATTATGTTCATGCTTAAGTAGGAGGTAGATATTGAGAGCACATAAGACTTACAGCACACTTACATAAATTAGATGTACAATTGAGTACATATTTTAAATAATAATAAATAATTTTAAGCTTTTTTATTGTCCATCCTCTAATTTAATCCTTATATTTTCATTTATCTTTTCCATACTTCAGCTTGCCACCCTGCTATTCAAGAAAAGATTGCAAAATTTAGAGTGACACCTTGTCATATACTCCCAAATGATTTGCTGAAGATAACAGTGCTGGTTTTTACTGCTGTTTGAAGTAGATCAGTATTTCTAACTACATATTAAAATGCAAATATATGTTAATTTACTATGTCTTTAATTGTCATTAAGACACAAGTAATAATTCTGAAGAATAAGAAAATAAATCTGCAGTGATCAAGGAGAACAAATCTGTCACACATGAGCATAGCATTGGTCCTGTGAGTACAGGCTAACTTTCCTCACTTGGGTAGCCCACAGCTGTTCTCTTGTGCCAAGTATTCTTCCAACCTGTCACTCACACAAGCTCCTTTCCAACCTCAGTATTGGGGATCGCCATAGGGACAGAGTATGTGACTGCACATCACGTACCCTTCTATTGAAAACTTGCACAAACCTTCCCAGCCCACCTAACTGCAAAGCAGGAAATACGGTGCTAATACAGAAGATGAGATGGCCAAGACACCAAGTTCATCACAATGAGTTTGCAGCTCTGGGGTTGTAGAGTCCAAAGAAACATTACACTTAAAAAAATGTAATGCTGAAATATATAGTGAACTTCACAGCAAAGTCTTAAAAAAAAGTGTATGTTCAATTTAAAATACACACAAAATGTATTTCAGTCCATTTCTAATAACTTTCACATACCATAGTTTCTATAATTTAAAAAGATACCTTTAAACATTAGCAAACCATAAAGATAAAGGAAATTAAATCCAACCTTTGATCCATAGAGATACTGTGGCTGTGCATTAGGCTGCTTATCACGCTGAAACTCCTGAGAAAATGGCAGCACGGTCCGAACAAATCTATATAAAAAATTAAAAACAAGAATTCATTATTTCTACTTAGGTGAGCAGGTGTGCACCTAATGCACCCTACCCTGTAGAAGACTGCTTTTGTCTGCATATACAGTCAAAGCCAGACCAGCAGCCTTTCAGCCCTAGTAGAAACTGGGGAAGCACACAGCCTGAATTGCCCAAAAGCATGGACACAAATGATACTGTATTTGAAGAACAATTACTGTTCTTCCCATGGTGTGCAGGATCCCAAAATATTCCTCACCACTAGCCCAGGCCAGCAAACAGGGAAGTAACTAACAAAGTAGCAATAGCCTCTCACAGGGCATAATGTGCTTGCAAAATTAAGTCCTTGAGAAAGAAGCAGACCTTCAAAGAGAAACATGGCATTTCTGTTTAATGTTTCGGAGCTTCTTCCCCCAAAATTCACATCAGGAGAAATATGTTAGATGTTACCTTTAAAGAAAGTCATGAGGAAGGGTATAATCCTGGCAGCAAAATCAATGTTTCAAAAGTTTGATCATACTTCAGTGTGAGCATGTACCAATACAAATCATGCTTAGCTTTACCTTTGTATACTGTTAAGAGGATGGTGAGAGAACTACAAAGATATGGAGCACTGCCAAAGACAGGATCAGCCATCCCACTCACAACTGAGGGTACCAGAGTCTGAAGGAACATTCCCAGTTCTGTTGTGAAAAGCATCACAAATCTTCCCCCTTGATGTTCCCTGTTGACTGTGTAATGCACATTTGGCAGCACTGCAGTTTTAGTGCAGGAAGAAGTTAATCAATATCTACTACAGTTCTGATTCTGCTTAACTTCACTAAACAGAGGAAAATTATTGGCGGATGTGTGTTTACAAGTTGGATGGCTACTTTATTTTTTACCTTGACTAAAAAGTATCTCTTGATAAATGGTGCAAAGCTGTATATGAACAACAAAGAGGAAAAATAGCTATTTAAGAAGGATGCATCAAATGGTTGTATAGTATCAGGCTGGTCTGAGTTATACCTGAGCAAAATAAATGTATCTAGGAAAATGTTTCAGGAAAGAAAACTTGTCTTACACTATAATATCATAAGATACAATTATATCTTGATCTTTTTTTCTTTAAAGTATTTACATTTCATCAGCACATAAAATTAATTATTCATTATTAATTCTTCCTAGAAAGAACAGAGACATTCTATTTTTAATATATCCATCTTCTGGCTAAAAACAAAAACAGCCATGCTAATCAAAAATTGCTTCACCCAGACCAATATAAATTACATCATGTTGCTTAAAATTACTTCCATTGTTTTTTATTTCTGAATCATTCCTGTGAGAATCTATAACTTCAGAACAATATTTCCTGCATTTTTAACCTTCTCAAAAAGAGGTACAGCTACTTGTTCATACATAGTTTAGCCACTCTTGCCAAAAATACTTGTACTTGCTGTAGTGAAGAAAGAGTTTGCATTTAGAGCTCTTGATGAAAAATACATTATTTAAATGCATTATTTTTGATAACTATATATATTATTTAGATCTCCTTATGTTAATATTTCCTCAGTTTACAAGTTTCTCCCATTCTCTCTCACTTACACAGAAACTGAAAACTCTCCTTTGAGAGAGATTACTTGAATCTGTATTCTGCAGATACTTCATTAATGAGTTTACCAGAGATGATGCAAACATTTGATGGGATTCAAAGTAATCTGCAACATACGACAGTGCCAGAGATTATTCTATTCCCCCTTTTTTTTTCCTCCAAACCCCACTCCTTTTTAAACTGATATCAATTTTCAAGCCCTAAGAGAATCTCTAAAATGAAATCATAAGAGATATCATGTCATTTGAGATAAGACTGGGTTTCAGTGTGCAGACATATTTGACAAGAGCAGATTTGTTACTACTAAATTAAAACGCTCACAAGGAAAGGAGTGTTTCAACATATAAGTGGGTGCATCCCGTGATTCTGGAAGCTGTAACTATAATTCTTAGACTTATCAAAAAGTTATTGTGTGCATATATCTCAATTACAATGTAATTAGTGTCTGGGAGCAAACCAGTCAGTGCAAGTAAATGCTCAAGTAACTCTTGTGTGTTTCCCAGTGCTCCTCTGCATGCTTGAGGGTTTCTCCATCTCTAATGCTTCAGAGTAGTAGCAAAATAGTCTTAAAGTTTTCTTAAAGACTTGAAGCAAACACACTTGCTTATACTGTCTTGGATGAAAGAGGCCAAGAGAGGAAGAAAAAGAGTAAGGAAATAGGGGCAAAAGATAACAGTCACTTGTTAAGTTATGGAGACGCAAGGTCTAAGATTGAGGCTACGGCAGCCTAAAGACTGCATCATCCTAGAAGGTATGTGACTAATCCTAATGCATCACTCAGGTAAGTATTAGAAATTTCTTCCCTAAAAACAAAGGGCTATATGAAAACCTTACAGTTCAGTATCATCTACTGTTCTTCAAAGTTTTTCAATGTCCATGTGTGTTGTGTGTGTGTGCTTTCTTTCTGACATTCTGCTGGTTGTCTTCCTCCTGCTCCTCCTCCAAGAAAGAGGAACATCTCTTTGAAGGACTGAAGCTTTTTGAATGTCAAAGCTAAAGCTAAGCAAACTTTTACTTTCCCCTGGATACTGGTAGGATACAGGTTTCAGCATACTCCAAGATAATCAGTTTCATTTTTAATCAGTGTTGATGATCTCGCAGCAATTTATCCATTTTAATCAGAACAGGTTGTAAGCAGTCAAAGTAGATTAAGCAGATGAAAAGCCTTCTGGCTTACCAAAGCTTTGCAAGTGAATTGCTAGAGGACAACATGAGCCCCCAAAGTAAGTGTTTTAGGGATAAAATCATTTAATATTAATTTTTCTGTGATACCTACCAGGAAGGAGTTCATAGTGAGCACTTCACAAACTAATCTAAATGATTCTATGATTTTACTATAATATATTTAAGGAGATAACTGAAAGAGACTGCTTTAGTCAATGAGCCTGCTGCCTTGCAGGCACCAGGTCAGACAAACCTCATTCATAAACTTTCTGAGCTTCATCTTAGAAGTAATAAGATATGACAGTCTTCCTTCCCTGCTCCTACAGGAAGTATTCCTCTGCACCTCCCTGTGTAATTGGTATGAACACTTTTTGCTTCCAGCATTGTCAAATTAGTTTGTCCTGTCTAGCAGAACTAACAGTAGTCCTACACCCCCTCTCAGTGAACACTAGATCTGACTCACCCTTCTTAAACACAGATGCCAAGATGGAGAGAACAGAGGAGACAGCAATGAAAATACTGCATGAGAGAGTAACGGATCTGCCAATCCATTGCTGTCACTTTTCCTTTTGGCAGAAAGACTTTGGTCGGTTGCCTGTCTTTTTAGGAAGGGAAAGGTAGTTGACTACAGTTACCCCTACTTTGCATGAGTCTACATCCCTATACCATTTGGCTCTTGGTGGCAGAAACTAGGTGGTTTTCACTGCTACTGTTCAGGTTTGCTCCAGCAAGGGCTATGTGCAAGGGCTGAAAATTTTTCTGAACAGTGGCTGTCAGAGTATATGCAACACAAGGAGACACAGCTGTTCTCTCATGAAAACCAGTCTCAAAAGCACTACGAGAGAGCGAGCTCGCAAAAGGAAGCAGGAGAGGCTGTCAGGAAGAGAGAAAAATAAAAAGCTGGTCTTTTTGTTCCTTCTGTGACAAATCTGTACCCTTGGAAGAAACATGTCATACTGCATTTGGAAGAGTGCTATACACATGAATTTATATCAGAGAACACAGATTTGGGTAATGTGTTAAAGGAGATGAAGCTACTAGTTTGACTACTGTCTCCAGAAGCTTGTATCATTTGTGTCAAGAAAGCACAGAAAATCTTCAATTCAAATAAATATAAGGCTGTCTCACACTTGCTCCTCTGTTAGTCCTTAATACAAAACAAGCTGTCAAGGAAGGAAAAGATCAGCTTAGAAACAATAAAGAAAATAAGGCAGAAAAAGGGACACTACATACAGTGGAAAAGGAACAAAGATTGAGTATTTGACTCATTTGAATCTAGATAACCTAACTTCACAAGGAAAAAGTTCAGATGCAGGCCTAAGCATGACAAATATTCCTGGTGTGGAAAGACTTGGCTTGAGAAGACAAGCAATTGAGGGCCAACATGAGAGAGGGCTCTTGAAAACCAATCCCAGGCAGCACAGAAAAGACAACAAGTGGGAAACACCTGTTTATGGCCACTTTCAGTAAAAGAACTGGTGAACAATAGCTTGAGAGCATCTAAAAGAGATGCAGTACAAGCTTCCCTGCAGACTCCTCACTGGAGCACATAATGAATGCCAAAGCCTCACACAGCTTTATAAAAGGGATGGGACAAAACAATGCAGAAAAATAAATACCCCTGTAAAGGGCCACAAATGCACTAACATCCCACCAATTTTGTTTGACAGAAACATCTAATCATTTCTAGAGGCTGGCATGTCTCCTGGGAGAAATATCACCTCAAGCCTCCCTTGTTTTCATATTCAGCCACTTCATGGCTACTGACAGCATCAGGACACTGGACTAGAGACAACTTTGACCTCACCTGCAGTTCATATGCTTGTGCACTATCCAAAGGTTTGTTTCCTTTCTTTCATGATGGTCAACAGGTGGATTAAAAATACCCTTGGATTTCACTGCTAAGGCCCATCTGCAAAGGTACCCTCACTCATCTCTCCATTCCTTCTCCACAAACTGTTGTCCCTGAGTCTGTGCAGCTGGCCAGCATTAATGAGACTAAATTTCAGATAAATGGCAACTCCAATTATTAAATTGCTAAATCTTTTAATAGCAGCCTCACTGTTTAATCTCAGTACATTATCAGATATAAAAAAAAAATATCCTAAGTCCCAAATAATTAAACATGCAATGTGTTTCAGCACTTTTGCATGAAGAGCTTTAGCTTTTGAACTAAACCTGCAGGGTTTCTAAATAGTTGAACGTTTCTACAGATATATGAAATGATCACGTTCAGGCATTCTTGGGAAAAGAGCTTCAAAAGGTACTGGAAAGAAGTTAATCTGACCAAAACACTAACTTTAAAAGAAGAACCTTTATATCAAGCTATCATATTAAAAGAAGACTAGCCACAGGTATGACACATTTTTTGGGAACTCTGCCTCCAGTCCCTCACACCACCAAGTAACCTCTCTGCTTTTCATCACAATTATTTCTCTTTCTTCCAGGCTTTAATTACTACTTTTCTTCCCTTGTTTACACGTAACCTTTATGCAAGACATAACCTATCAAGAGTCAAGCATTAAACCAGCAGCTCTCACACAGCTCCTTACAGTGCACTCCTGTGTTTGCACTCAATAACCTGTACACTTGAATGCAGAGAGAGTGCATCAATTTAAAGTTCATGCTAACAGCAAGGCAGCAATGAACATGCTTAAGGACTATAAAAAGGCTAAAAACTTCCTGTTCTCTCTCTCACCAAAAATATCAAAGGGCATTGTATAGCATGTGCAACACACACATTAATTCTCTCCATACCGCTGCCTTTGACTGAAACCAAAGCACTTCTGTGATGAAATCAGACACATGGTACACATACTGCCCAAGATCTGGCTCCCTTTAACATCTCTTAAATTAATTATCCTGAATTAATTACCCAACAAGCTGAACCTAAGTTAATTCTTGTACAGATTTTAAAAACAGACAAGCCACAATGCTACAGGATCCTGCTAATGTCCTTTGGCACCTCACACTCACTTCCCAAGCGCTGTAGTCTGCAGTACGTCAGCCCTTGAAGCCAGGATAAACATGGACTACAGGAGCTACTGAATGCCTTTCAATAAAGCTGATGGGTGGAAGAGCAGTATTTCATCAAGATTTTTATATGCTTCTTAATACAGCACACTGAATATTTCAGTACTGATCTCCAGATACATTAACTGCACAGAAGCTCCCTCGGAAATAAATTCAACTTTCCCATGCAAACAGATTCCTGTAACAGAAGTTTCTCGAGTAAAACTTAACCACAAAAAAAACCCACTCTTTTTTTTTTTTCTTTGCAGACAGAATCTTGGATCTAAAATACAACATAATGATCACAGAACATGTCAGACAAGGAAAGCTCTCCAAGGAGACAGTAAAAGATGAGAACAGGCTTTCTCCTCTTCCTACAGCTCAATATTCACTATCACTTTACTGTCACTTCATGGAGCTTTAACCAAAACCTGAGTAAAGACTAAAAGTAACACAAATCCTAAAAACAGCATACGAGCAGGAAGCACAGATATGCAAAATCTTGAACACTGTGCCTCCCCCTCATTCAAACCTTAGATCCTACCTTCTTCTTTCTATTTCCATAACTCACTCTCCTTAGAGGCTACAATTGCAGTTTGCAGTGAATACTGAACTATTCCTTTCTCCAGAAACAATATTTTTCTTCACATTAGCACAGAATCAGCAATATAATTTTATTTCCATCATCTCACCCTTAAAGATCTTGTTTCAAAATATCTTCCTGATATGCACTTAGCAGTATTTTGACACACTCTTGTTTTTCAGCCTATCATAACTACGTCATCAAAACGTCAGAATTTGGATGCTGCGGTTCCATTTGCGTTCTATTGTGGACAAATAACAGGCTTTCATACATTTAACAGTACTTGGTAAAATGACTCATGCTGCTTCATTTCAAGTAAAGCCTTAGAAGTGGAAAATACTAAATGAATGGAGACGAACTTGTCAGCACTTGATAGGAAGGAAGTTGGAAAAGGGTGGTAGAATAAATAAAAAGCTGCAAATAAAAAAGCTGCCTTGCTAACCTGTTAGTTGATCCATTGTAGCAGTAGTTTGGAAGGAAATCATAATTGAGTTCCCAAAAGACATGAAGAGTGATTCTGCCATAAGGGGCTGAAACATTGTGGTTGGCTTCTCTGAACATGGCATCAAAGCTGTCCAAGGTCATATATCTACTCAGAAGCTTGTGAGTCATTTTGTTTATCTCTATCAAGCCATCCAGCTCCTACAAAAAACAAGGGGAAAAGAAAGAGAATGCTGCATTTAATAAAGTGGAAAAACTGAACAAAGTACATAAATAAACTTGAGGGAAGAGAAGACTAGAAAGAAGTCAAAATGAACAATTGGCTCTCTCCCAGTCTCTTTCTTTAAAGATAAAGGCTGGAAAGAATCAGTACTCTTGGGATTGTTTCTTAAACCTTCTGAAACTTCAGGGGTATTCAGATGCAGATAGGTCTCAAACACAGATGTGTAACAACACTTCCTCCACTGAGCAAAACTTAAAACTCCAACATTTAAATGGAGTCACACAGAGGCCAGAAACACCTTTTGCATTTCCTACTTTACAAGCAATCACAAAGTAATTTCTGCTCAGTAGAGTAACTGGTGAACTAACTATTGTAGTGGTAATGTTATTCCTAACATCACATTTACCATAAATCCTTCTCATGGTCTAATCCTGTGAAGGATGTAAAAAAGATGGAATGAAAGACTAGATCAGACATTAACAAATGTTGTGAAGGTATCCACAAAATCACTAGCTGCAGGCTACATGACTATATATGTGTGCTGCATTTCATAATGTTTCTCCTCTTGACAAGAAATTCCTAGTATCTGTTTTGGAAATTTCTTTAAAATAAAATAAAATAACTCCATATCTGTATCTAACATCAGACACTGAAAACACCAAGCACAAAGAACACAACCTTTACTTCCAAAAAATCCAAGCACTGCTTTTAAAGATTATTGTGCAATGACCTACTGAAGAAATATTCAGTGGCTTCTTCGAGCTGTGTATCAAACCACTACTATCTTCCCATGGACTGCTCTCTGATTTAAGTGCTCCATATTTCAAAGGAGTTTTAAACCTATGAATAAGTTAGTTCAAGGAAAAAAATCACTACGATTATTATTACAGAACTAAGTCCAGTTTGAGGAGAAAATAATAGCTCAGACTTGTAAATACCTTAATTTAATTTATTTATTGTGAAAAACAGCAGAAATTACAGATTACTTAATCTATTAGGATCAGTTTCTTGCTGAGGAAACCAACCAGTTTTCAACAGAAAGTATTTTGCATAAATAAAAAAAAAAAAACAAAAAACCCAAACAAACCAAAACAATCAAATTTATGGTTTCCGTTCACTCAGCCACTAAGAATGTACTGCACACAACAAAGAAAAACTACATTTCAATAATTCAAAGTTATAAAACCAAGCATTCAGAAGTCAAGAGGCTCTACGGCCTCAGTATTTGATTTCTCTTCAGTAAAGAATGAAATTAAACCAAAATAGTTAACTGCATGACAAAATGTCACTGGTAAAAATCTTATTACAGAAAGAACAACAGTAAACTCTTTTGCACAACTTTTAATTTTTCATTCCAGCAGAACTGAATGTGCCTGATATTTTCCTTGCTGACTGCATGTTTACTTGCCAAATTCATGCTGTCTTGAAATAAAATTTGGTTTTTAGCATTTTAATCAGGAAACTAACTCAAAAGGACACCTCAAGATTGCACAGATGCTCTTCTTCCATAGGCACAAGTCAGATCTCTTCCTTCACAAAAAAATTATTTTTGTCATGCTACAAAACCAAGCTGCCTGAGTAAATCAACAAACTTTGATTCTACCGAGCACAAGGCTGTTTTTTTTGATGTGCAATTTATTTATAAGCAAGGGCAGAAATGGGCACTTACAAAAATTTAAACCACAAGGTGATCACTTTCCTTGTTTTCTCACAGCTCTGAGTACATGCCTTCTCTACACTTTACTCCCAAGACCCTCAGCTGCAGTAGGTTTGGGGTTGCTCCATCTCAACTGGTGTGTCAGTGATCTGGCAAAACAGCAGGACAACACTCACCACAATGGAAGTCAAATCCTCGCTTTCGAATCGGCCGATGGCCAGCTCCATGGAGCGGTACATGGCTGCCGAAATGCGCTGAGTGATCAGTCGGTTCAGGTCTATGGACCTGCCAAGAAGCTAAAGGAAAACATGCCATGAGGCTTTGAACTGACAGCCAGGTTACAAGACAAACTGTACAAGGACTATGAGACTCCCCAGATTAACAGACTCTCACTTTGTGAACTTGCATCCCAAACACACTGAAACAAAGCAGATGGACAAAATTTATAAATTCATGACCAAATGTGGTCCTACAATTTGCATCCCAATTCTCACAAAAAAAAGTAAAAGTACACATTGCATCTACATTTAAGTACTTATATCAGCATTTTATGCTTCCATGACGTCGTGCCAACAACATATTGAACATTGGTGAAAGACATTACTAGGAAGATAACACTACCACCCATGGCATTCCTATTTGCCTCATGTTTTCGTAACTGCAGCAGACATTTGCTTTAAAATAGGATCTTTTAAGTTTTCCTTCTTAATTTACACCTTTATGTGACAAAAAAGCAGATCTCAAGTGTTCAGTTATGCTACCGAGATGACAGAACATGTAGCACAAGATGAGTTTTGTCTACCTACATAAATCAACACCAATGGAAAGCTGCCAAGCAACTCAGATACAACATGGTAGGAGTTAACTCACTTGAACGTGTCTCTGTTTCAACAGTGTCTCGTAGCGGTTGGACTGCAGCAGCTGAATGGTTGCTCCCTGGTTCTTGCACTCTGAACGCAGACGTTTATCCAGAAGCAGGCTATGAAGAAAGGAAGAAAATGCTTAAGGTATAGTAAACAGCAAAGCAGAGCAGAAAAGTGTGAAGAAAAGCTCTCAGTGGAAGGAATAGCTACCTGCCAGCCATTGCCTTGTAGTATGCAAATATTTGGTCTGCCAGCTTGTAGACAAATTGGTCAAAACACAGGTTTACCTTGGAGAGAAAAATATCATATGTTTAGAGATACTTAAAATTTAAAAAAGAGCTTATCTAAGACCTCCCACTGTTTATCAAATGTTGTCAAGGAAGTTAATAGATCCAAATTTCTCAGTACAAGACATGTAGTTCAATTTTCACCATTAATGTGAGGGATTTTGCACAGGTCTACAATTTTCAGCATTAATGTTAGGCATTTTTGCACGGGTCTACAGCTTTCCTCACAACATATCACCCAACAAGTTACTCATCTTCTGGTCAGTCTTCTCAGTTTTTCTGTTATCTCCAACTGCTCTGAATCTCTAAAAAAGGCCTTTCCCTTTAGCATGATTTTCACATTCAGAAAACAGATGATTTTTCTCCAGTAGGTAAGGTTACTTTACCTCTGCCTCAATTTCATCATAGAGGAACTGCTTCTTAAATTTGGTAAGTGCATAATGAGCACTGTCATTATAAAGGTCCAAAGAATACAGAACATACCTGCAAGAAAAAGAACACGAGAGTTACATGTGTATAAAAGTCATGATTCTTTAGGATAGTGCAGTCAAGATGTCAATATTGTAATCCACAAGTGGTTCACGTAAACAGGGTATTTTCCTTTTTTAGTTTCTATAAAAAGGATCATAATTTTTCCTTTAAGAAAATATTTGTTGGTTTAAGAAAAGGTCACGTTTGAAGTCTAAAACTTGTTTTATAGCTGTCCATCAAAATGGAACTAGGCTTTAACCACTATACATTATGTTTGACATCTTCGAAGAATAAGTAAGGAGAACTCGAGGAACAAAATACGTGGCTGGTGCAATGATATGAAAGGTTTAGCATTTCAAATGCTCACTTCAAAAAGAAAACTTAGAGACTCTGAAAATGGGCAAATGTAAGACAAAAATTTTATTCATGTTTAGAATACCTTCTCAATGACTACTTGTTAGAAAAAATTAAAGGAGTAACATTCTAATAAGGAATGGCAATCATTAAGAATAATCATTCAGTAGAAGAGCACAAGCGGGTCTTACTCCATCATTGATGCCTCTTTTGTCTCCAAAATATGATCCGTCAAAATCCAAGGCATGGACATCTCAATGGGAAACTGGATTCTTCTGCCCATGGTCAGCTCTAAGAAGAATTCCCTGAACCACAGCTGGGACAGATCACAGCATTGCTGCAGGGTTTCTTTCAGAATGAATAAGGGAGAATTACACTTCTTATAGAAATACATCACGTATAATACAACTGTGATTCTGACGATGCAATGCAAAACAAAAAAGCAGGTGCAAGTCACTAGAGCTGTACATAGGCCATACAATCTAAAGCAAATTCAAAATGTAAAGCCCATGACTTTTTGTAAGAGTTTTGAACTCCTCACTGGCCCCCAAAGTGGTGCCTTCTTATAGAAAAAAAAAAGAGTGGAACTGGATGAGACTATCAGTTAAACATAAAAACTGTGTACACCAGTAAAAAGGGACTTCTAGTTTAATTTCTCAGTTGGGGGCTGAGAAAGCCATATACTGAATTTGGGAAGCAGTAAGTGAAGGAGGCAAAATTGCACTGGAACTACCAGTACCATCCCTCCCTATGGAGGACTGAATTACTCCACACGTTCCTGTTGATTAGATGGGCAGGAAATGACAGACAGACACATGAAGTAGGGATTAAAACAACGAGTTTCTAAGGATGCCGTCAAGGGCACAGAGGTGTGCTTCTCACCTCTCCAGAAAACACTTGGTACAATCCTTCTTTTCCCGAAGGCTCGTGAACTAAAACAGGAATGAACTCTTTACACTAAGACCTTCTGAAGACCTTTTGCAGCACTGTTTCCCAGTAGCACTATGACTGTTATTAACAGGCTCCCCCTTCTCCAAGGGTAAAGGAGACCAGCAGCAAAACAAAAATGAAAGACAACACAGCATGGTGATGACAAGGACTAGGTACACTCAATGTCAGTAGGTGAATTCTTTAGGACAGCATGTTTCCGATTACAATTAACTGAATAGTAAGAGTAGTGAAATGACATCAAATTTACCACAACAGAGAATTTGCTTCCTCTGTACTTAAAAACAAACAAAAAAAAATCTCCCAAAACACAAAAACTACTTCCTTTAAAAAAATTTCAGTGTGTATAGGCTTATTGTTTATGTAAGTACATACATAAAGAAAATAGAAAAAGAAGGTAACAATATGAAATTTGACGCATTAGAAACAAACGTATAACAAGTCAAAATAAAAATCCCACCACAATGCTAAGTACCAGCTCATAAAAAGTTTGGACAGACCAAGGCTTTTGATAAATAAACCAAAGGTTAAGTTGGCTTAGGCAATCGGAAACATTTTCCAGATCGTGTTAGAGGTGTTAGGACATGCTAAGCTGGACACTGATCATCTACATATCTTACCACTGAAATTTATCAAATGAGTGTAGAAGAAAGACTCGCGATGGAATTTTTCTATGTCCAATATGGTGGGCCCCTCAAGGCTACTTCTCAAGGTTTTCTTGGAACCACTTTTGTCAGCAATGAGGGACTCTAACATAGTTCTCACCATGTAAAGCTGTATCATTAAAGGAAACAATTATGGTGGAAAGGGGAGGGAAAAAAGGAAAATACACATGGTACATTAGTTGAGCAACACTGAGAATTACTGTCAGTAAGCGACTGCTCCACTTCAAACTGAAAACTGGCACTGTGTAGATAAAAGCCTTTGAGGCAAGAGGAACAGATGCAACACTAGCCTACACACCAGCACAAATGCCTACCCATGCCAAGGGGACCTCCACTGACACTCAGCAGCAGACCATTTGCAGTGGAACAGTTCACATCACCACAAAAAGTAAAAGTAATTAAGTAATGTCTTACCACCAAAGTTTAAAAGAGGCGGATAGATGTAGGACTGCCTCAGAAACTTGTGTGTCACATGCAATAGCTTTTCCAATCCCAGAGACTTGAGCTGCTTCAACAGCTCAGCAGAGTTTAAGGACTCTGTCATAGTGCGAACCATGAAGAGCTAAAAACCAACAGACAGGGGCAGGCAGGGGAAGAGAATCCGTTAATAAAAACACATGGGTAAATAAGGAACGGGAAAGAGAAGCAGAGAAAACATGTTAGTTTGTTAAAAATGAAAAGCAGCACAGTAAGCATGTAGAGGAGGTCATACAGAAAGGTTGTTCAGAAAAATCACTGTAATCTGGGGCTCCCTCAAGCAAAGGGAAAGTTCCCACTCATTTCAGAGGATGCTCAGAGAGCCATTAGCTTAACAAATGATTTAAAAAATGATTTAGCACCAATTACCCGTTCATACACAGCCATTTTCGAACCACATGAAACTGAGGAAAACCTATCTAAAATGGATCTATTTGACCTCTTGCCTTCCTGTCAACCCAGACAGACAAGCGTGCCAGCCCAAGAGCAGAAAAAGCAGGGAGAACCACATACACTGAACAGCCTGTTGCAAAGGTGAAGTAAAGCCCTTAAAGCACAGGAGAAGCAAACTGGTGGTGATAGTTAACCTTTTCTTTCACCCCAGGAAATTAGAAATCAAAACAATTTTTCTGCAATTATCAGAACAAAATCTTCATTAAACCAATCTTATCACAAACTAAACAACTTTTTATTATCCAAAATTATTAACCATACATGCTCTCTTTCCCACAGATTTTAGGTATTAAAAGATTGTTTTCACAAACCACAGTTGCCTTCAATTTTTCACCCCAAGTACTCAGTACCTCATTTTCTCAGATGAGCTATGAATATCAGACCATACATTCTCCAAACACATCCACAAATGAAATAAGAAAGAGAACTATATGGAGGTAACAAGAATGAACATCTAGGTATGGGATTTTGATGACTACCACAGAAAACATTTGAAATATCTCGTTTTAGTGGCAGCAGCAGACAAATTAGATCCTAGGGACCAGCTTTATCATTCATTACTGAACACTGGGATTTTGTCAGAAGTCATATACTTTCCCATATTTTAACATACATTCATTTATATTTTAAACATATTTTAAAACTACTAGACATCTACTGAATAGTGTGATTTAAGAAAAAAAATTTCACCAGCTATACCAGAGATAGAAGTCAGTCTTGAGTCAGTCAAGAAATAATTCATATAGTTCAAAAATATGATTTGAAAACATTAGGAGCTCAATGAGAAAATATTTGTTCTGAGAAAATCAAATTAAAGAGACTGAACCCTTGGAAAAATTATGTATCAGAGTAGAAAATTACAGCAATCCAGGCAGAGGATCTTGGTTATGCACATATAATTTTGCAAATATAAATCAGAGTAGATTTTTAGCATTAAAAAAAGACCATAATAAAATCTGCTATTTTAAAATAGCTCAGGACAGAAAGAAAACACCTCATGCAATAATGATTGACAGATATCACAACCACCAGACAGGAAAATACCTGAGTGCTGGAGGGTCCAACTGCACGTCTTGGGACTTTGATGTCAAAACCACTTTTGGGGTCCTTCTCTCCCCTTAGAGCTGGGTCATTGAATGGTTCATGGCCTGCTTCCCAGTCACACACTGTCTTCCTTATGGCCTGCAAAACACTGAACACAATTCCCGCGACTTCAGACTGTAGCACATCCAAGTGCCCTGATAGAACGCTTTATTTTTTTTAAGCATTCTTCCACAAGCACAGAAACTTTGCAACAGCATTCAGAACCTCAGGGTAATTCCAACCAAGAACAAAGAATTTCACCAATGTTTTCAAGAATGGCACATCCGCAAAATAACCACTCCGTGCCATATATCAGAAAAGGTAGTCTAGAGCCCTTAAAGACCATCTAGTTCCAACTTTCCCCCTGCCAAGGGCAGGGACACCTTTCACTACATCAGGTTGCTCAGGGCCCCATTCAAACTGGCTTTGAACACTTCCAGGGATGGGGCATCCACAACTTCTCTGGGCAAACTGTTACAGTGCTCCATTACCGTCCAAATAAAGGATTTCTTTCTAATACCTAATCTAAACCTGCCTTCCTTTTTCAGTAAAACCATTGCACTTGTCCTGTCACTATCTGCCTGCATAAAAAAGTCCTTCTCCCTCTTTGTCGTAAGCCCCTCTAAGGTACTAGAAACTTGTAATAAGGCCTCCCAGAGCCTTTACTTCTCCACACTGAACTACCCCAGCTTTCCCAGCCTGTCTTCATAGCAGAAGTATGAAAACAGCCCCCTGATCGACCTCATGGTCCTCTGGACCCCTTCTAACAGGTCCACATTTTTCTTGTGTTGAGGACCCCAGAGCTGGATCAATCAAACCAAATTCATACTAACATGAATACATATTCACTATTAATCCAATTAACATTCAATCAAACCAAAGCAGAGTATTAACCATATTAAAGAGAGACAATGATGTCTTGAAATGAAAAAAAGCAGAATTCCTGTTTCCAGAAGAAATTCAGATTCCAGAATTCAGCTGAAATTTACACAAACAGCTTCATAATTTAGGTCCAAATACTGAACTGGAACTCAGATACTTGCCAGGAACACAGTCAGACATAATCTGTGGCACGTTGAATGATCAAGAAAATGTCTCATCCCAAATCGGAGCAGGTATGAGAGTAATATTTTTCCATTTCCTTAAAATCCTGTGACAAAAACACTCTCCCTGCAAACCTGATAATGTCGAGCAATTTATTTATTTTTAGCTTATGATGATATTTTTGTGGCAGTCAGAGCACTTAGCAATAGCCTAATTAGCTAAGGACTTTCACCTCTAAGAGCTTTGCAATGAAATGTGGGAGTAAACAAATGATAAACAAGTCAAGATTAAAAGCAAACAATTAGGGACAAAAAAAATAAGGTCAGGAAATGTCACTAATCAGCGTGGGCAGATGGAGCACTGGAAGAGAAGTGTAAGGCTAATAAACCAAAAGCAGCAGAAGCTGAGAAATAAGACAGAACGCTAAGAGAGGCAGAGAGAAGAGAGAGTGGGATAAACATAAGACACAAAGAAAGGGAACACTGGAATCATAAAGTGGACAGTGAAACCTTTCTTCAAAATACAAACACTGATTTTGCTTTCAGTATTACTGCATTTGTATTTTCTTAAAATAAAAATAAACAACAGGGAACACAAGACTTTCTAAAGTAGTCATAAGAGGCTCAGGACAACCTGGACTCCTGCTGCAGCCATCTTGGCAGCCATTTATTTTTAACTTCAAACTGCTTCAACTTCAACTCGTATCCAACCAAGCTAACCATGAATGCTAGACAGATTGGGAGTACAGACTTAGGTAAAATTTAACATCTGTGCAATTCTGCAACTAATTTACTAAGGTCTGGAGGAAAGAATATAAAAAAAGATGAAAACAGTAATGCTACCTCTGAATGACATTTTTCTTCTTTTTAATGGCTTGTCTTAATGGCTCCCTAAGTGTGACCTGGGCAAAGTCCTGAAGAGCTGCATAAATTGTATGACGAATGGCATGATTGAAAACACTTTCCATTCGTCCCATCAGCACCTGAAGACCTTTGATCATGGCAATCACCTGCAAAAAAAAAAACCAAACCCAGACAAATGTATTTTTCTTATTTTGTTTGTATATTTGCACAAACAGTACATTTTTAAATACAAAAAATGAGAAAAGAGGAATTAACAAGTTACAAATGACAAAGGATAGATTTGCTGTGCTTCGCCTATTTACTGAATGGAGGAACACAGGCTCTTTCAGAGTCAGCGCAGGGCAAGCTGTCTTTTTGCACTGGGTATGCAAAATGCTTATAGAGAATGTTCTCTTTTGTATTGAATTAATCTTTGGAAAATCCCTATAGAAAAACATTTCTCTTACCTCAACCAAAGCAAACTTCTCCTCACTAGTATAATTGTATCTTGTTGCTCTTTCATACTCTTCTGCATTGTCAGGACAATCTTTATTAGAATATTTGTCAGTTGGGTGCACCAGCTTCCACGAGTACTGCAGTCCACAAGGCAGAAGAGGGAGAAAAAAAGATGGGGGAACAAAAAGAAACAAAAATGCCTGAGAAACACAAAACACAGCTGGACACAACATGCTTTGAGAAATACTGCAGTGTTTCCATGAATATTTGAAGAATAGTGTTTGGTACTATGT
Source organism: Ploceus nigricollis (assembly GCA_013399945.1). Taxonomy (NCBI): domain Eukaryota; kingdom Metazoa; phylum Chordata; class Aves; order Passeriformes; family Ploceidae; genus Ploceus; species Ploceus nigricollis. The sequence continues at coordinate 182,216 of VXBC01003463.1, read as the reverse complement.
CCAAACCTTGCATAAATTCTGAAACTACTATCTGGTGGAAATTTTTCCACCAAACAAAAATTTTCCTAAAAACTTTTCCTGAAAACCAGCAATTCTGTATTATTCCAAAGAAATGCAACTCACACTCAACAGGTATTGCACTTAAGGGTGTTTTTTACTGTGCAAATGTTAACACAGGCAGAAGTTTCTTCTCTGCTTCAAATATGAGAAACACAGAAAGACTTCAGAACATAAGGAAAAAAATCCATCAGTCACACATAAAAAGAGGATCTTTATACTTGATGAAATATTCACATTTAGATTTCAAAATACAACCAGAAAACTACAGGTTTGGGTTGTTGTTGGTTTGGGTTTTTTTCAGGGGGCTTGATTTTTAAGTTTACTAGGCTGAAACGTGTGGAAATAGCAGTATTATCTGTGACAATATGATCTGCAAAGCATGCACTTCTCTTAAATACTGCCTTTTCAGTCACTGCAAACATAGCTCAAAATGTTCCTGAGCAGTGTCAGGCTGGCCTAATATCCATCAGGGTACATCAAGTGAAAAATCCTAGTCACATTTAAATACCATTTTCTCACAGTTTGAGTGCAGCACATAGTAAGATCTGGTTGACACCACCTTAGCATAAATATTAGATTACAGAGCAATATAAATTTGCCTACTATCATGGATTAACAGCACCAATTCATCTATGGCAAAGAGGAGCATCACACCCTGCAACCTGAGAGCTACAAAGAGAGCACTGGGGAAATGATTAAACAAAGAAGAAGTTCTTTGAGGGCATTACACTGACAGGGTTAACATGCACAACAAACATATGCTGCAAGTTTTTATCTGAACATGATGCACGTAACTATGTTCATGGATATTCAGTGAAGGTGGAGACAGGTAAATAATTAGAACACTCCATATCAGAATAAATTCTCAGTAGGACAGGAAGAAGGTAAACACAAACTTGAACTTAGATGAGAAGTATTTATGGGAATCCATTTAAACTAGAATGACAATGAAAAGCAGTGAGAATAGCCAAAAAACCTGCTGTGATGCCCAGAGAAAGTTTGTCCTGGAATGAGTAGGACAGAAACAGAGCTAAGAATGAGAGACTTCTTGCAGAGACATAATAAAATAGGAAGATTTTCACTGTGAAGAGACCCTGGATGCAGCAATTTGTGATGAGAGAAATAAAGGGTGCAAGTCTAGGAGCTGCAGAGGCAAGGAATAGATGACAGCAAACTCCCTTAAGAAGAGAAAGGGAGAACAAGATTTCACCATTAAATACACTGTGGACTTAAAACAGGAATAGGATAATACAGGGAAAAGCATGACTCATCTATTGGCTTTTAAAAGAGGCAGTTAAAAATACAAATGAGAAAGAAAACTGGTTCACCAGCTATGCCCACTGTGGAGTCACACAGTGCAAATTATTTCATGTCCCCAAGACATCTGAGGCAGAAGAGGAGCAAGTCTGGCTTCTCTCATACAGTAAGTCACGTTTCAACCCTTCCTAGAACATGTTTTGGTTCAGCTAAGGCACACAGCTTTTATCCAATGTTTGCAGCACAACAAGGACTCTTGCAGCCTCCTCTTCAATTTCTACCTTAAGCAGCTTCTTACTGGAAAAAAGCAGAGTCACTTTTCTAACTGGCATCTGTTTTAAAAATAAACTACTACAATATAGAGAAACAACTCAGTAGGTTCTTTATTTCCCCTCTCTCATCTCCTCACACATTTTCCTTTTCCTGCATTTACTTTCCTTTTGACTAAAAGCCCAATCAAAACCAATCGGAGCCCTTCCATCCATTTTTGAGTGTTAAAACCATACATGTTTCTATTTACTCAGTGGTGATGTCTAAACACAGCCAGCTGGAGCTGTTCTGTCACCTCCTCAGTGACTGCATGTCAGTACAGATGTTTCTAACAATATAATTTTAAACAATGTTTAGAAGGAAATTATGAAGTCTTAGTCTACAAAATGTTTGTATCAAAAGTGACATTAAAACATCTGGTGAAGGTTCACAGGTGACAGCCTATCCATTAAATTGAACAAGTTGAATGCACTGTGTGAGCTACAAGCTACTGGATCTTCAAAGCAGAAACATTACTCCTAGACTCTGTGGACTTCATGTGCCATCCTCTAAGAATGAGGTTTGAAGCAGAAGGAGAAAAGGAGTGAAGGAAGAGGGAAACTAACGGAACAAGATTCTTGTTAGGACTCTTCCAACTCAGAATATTCAGTGATCCTTTGAAAACACAACATAAATTTTTCAGTCCAGTAAAGCAAAGCAATTTTATTCTGTCTAATCTCACCAAGCCACCTTTTTTCCATCTGTTTTTATTTCCCATGTTACATACCACTTCCATGACATGGGCACTCCACTGGGAGAGAAGCTGCAGGCCTTGGAGAGAGAGATCAAAGAGCTTCCGATATTCCGCATCTGTTTTTTGAGCTTCCTGTCGACCAGACCCAGTCACCACCTAGACATTATAAAAAAACCCCAAAAAAACCCACACCCAAATCCACATCAGAACGTGCTGTATTCAGCATCCACAGCCAATTTTCTACATCAATTGAAGCACTAAAACAGCATCATGTACCAACATCTGCCTTACCATCTAACATCAGCTTTTTCTTCTAGAGCCTCAGGAAACCTCACAGATTTTGGTCAAGAGACGGAAATCACTGGTATCCCTAATGACCACAATATTGTTGCAGATGAATTTAAGATATCAATTATATATGGTATACAGAGATACTTGTTGTCTCTATATACTATATATGTATGAGTGTAAGTATACATCTGCATTTCTGTATTCTTTTACTAATCTTAGTTTTGTTTAAACTGTTACAAGGACCTGTTTGGAGTAAGGACTAGACAACATATTCTAAATGAGACATACCAAAATATCTAGGATAAATCTGAGATACATAGAGAGAAAGAGGCTGAAGGATGTTAGAGTGATGTCTCATTATTATGTTAAATTTAAATAGTGCAAATATAATTCAGAGAATGGGGATTAGACCTGCAACCAGTTTTTCTTGACTCAGGTGGCCAAGCTTTGTCATTTAGCTAGCCAGAGATTTACCTGCTTTTCAGATACTTAATAATAACTGTTAATGAGTGATGTGCAATTTGCACACGTAGCTCTAACCCCACTCACCTCACTGTTGCTGTAACGAGCCAGTTCAGATATGAAACGCATGTGGTCTTCTCTGATTTGGATCATCTGCTCACATATATTGTACTGGGGACTACTGCTGGAAGACGTGCATGTCCATCTGGTTCAGAAGACAAAAAACCCCCCACCTAAATCAGTTTTGACAATAAACAGCACAACTGCTACTGCAAAGATCCATAATGCATTACTTTTTTTTCTTTTTACCCATTTTCCTTCTCTGTTGTTTGAGGCTTTTTCTCTCTTCACACCACTACTTCTACCCCTGCACAAGCCATTAGTGATGAACTGCCCTTCTGAGTTCAAATAGCACTTCTTCCAAGTCTTAAGAAAAAACTGTTAAGTTTTTCTTTTCTGTTTTGGGAATTTTTCTTTTTGCTTTTTTAAAGGCTGCTGCTATGAAATACAAACCAGCATCTCTCTTCAAGGGCACTTAGGAACAAGACCAAAAAAGATTAAAAGGTAGGGCAGAAGTACAGCTATAGGCTGTAAGACACATCTAGCCACCTGCAGATACTTTTTTGTTTATTCTTGTTGAACTCTGAAGACTGTATAGTATGCTCCCAGCTATAAAAATAGACATTATCAAGACTATTAACATGTTACAAAGAGGCACACAAAAAACATGCTACCAAGAACGTCATGTTAAGTAGCCTCATATTTTTAGTAGCTCAGTAGGCCCATTGCCATTGATTTTCTCTTAGCAATTACATGCAAGTTATGTGGGTTTTTTCTGCAGGAATTAAAATGCAAAGCACAACATTCTAAATTCATGTAACTGCATAGAGGCAAGGTCTTGGAGGAGCACAGAAAGGTTCACTAAAACAAAGCAAAAACCAAAAACTATGGATCCATTAATGCAACAACTGGCTGCATTTTCCAACCATTTTGCTGTGCTGCATACCTAGCCAAAAAAAAAAAAAAAAAAAAAAGANAAAAAAAAAAAAAAAAAGTAGGGGGGAGAAGACAAGCTAAGTTGCTGCTCCATGTACAATGTACACATGCCTATTCACCCATGCACTACTACTGCTCACCTTGCTTAGTAAAATCCTTCATTTCTTTTAAAGAAAGTTTCATATTTAAAGGAAAAAATAAAAGCTAAATTAGTGTAAGATAAAATTAATTTCTTCCAACCCAGGTGATAAGAAATGCCACAGATACAAGAATGAGCTCAGCAGCATATAAAGGTTTTTAAACCATTTGTTTCTTTAGTTGTATCCATTACATGAATTACATTAATAATGAAATACTGGCACCAAAAAGATGATGAAGTGAAAATCCTATTAATTACCACAGACCCATGGACTAACAGGTGAGTATGAAAATATACTCCAAGGGTCAGACCTTCCCCATCCCAATGCTCCATTCTTTTTTCTTTCTTTCTCCTTCCTACCTGGATTTATTTTCCTCGTAATGGGCGCTGGTCTTAATGTATCTTGCAAGTTCAATCTGCATGTCACCAAACAGTGGGACAACCTGCAACTGCTGTACACAGGGAACAAATCAGATTAGATAAATTAGTAACACAAATCATAGTGAAAGGAAACCATTATTTACCCATATTATAACCCAAAGTGCTTTTTTTTCTAATTAAATATATTTAAAATGCGAGAGAAATTACCTTTAAAATCACATCTTAACCAACCTTAAAGTACTTGTCTATCTTGGCTAAATTTATCCTTTTCTTTGCATCCAGTTTATAGATGTTACTGACACTTCCATCCATCAGGTATAATCCAAAGCCCATCACCTGAAAAAGGAGAAAATTAAGCCTTCCACAAAAGGACCTCAGAAGTAAAAACCTGTATGTCTGTTCTTCATATAATTAAAAAAGTAACATTTTAAAACCAGTCCTGAAACACCCAACCTCCTTCAAACAGAATATATTTTTAAATACTTACATTTCTGTACGATTATTTTTTTACCTGTATAAGCAGTTTTTACATTAACATTAGCCTGATCAGTTACCCTTAAAAGATGCTGCTTGTTTGTATAAAGGTTTAGCATAAAAAAAAAAAATCTAACTGAAATGAGAGTCTGGCTATTTTTAGAGCTTTTCTTTTATTCAAATTCTGTACATGCAAACTGATTTGGTAGCAGAAGTTTAGATTTAACATCTCTGAGTGATTGCTTCTCTGGCTTTCAGTGCTTCTCTGAATTATACACGCAAGAGCTCAGAAGCATCCAAAGAAAATCTAATTACATTTTGTCCAAGGTATTTAATTAACATAAGGTTGGGAATTTATTAGGAAAAGGTTCTTCACCCAGAGGATGGTTGGACACAGGAACACTCCCCATGGAAGTGGTCACAGCAGCAGCCTGCCTGACAGAGTCCAAGAAGCATTTGGACAACACTCTCAGGCACATGGTGTGACCCTTGGGGATGGTGCTGTGCAGGGCCATGAGTTAGACTCAATAATCTTTGTGGGTCCCTCTCAACTCAGCACATTCTTAGATTCTATTTAGTATTTACAGGAGCCAAGCAGAGCAATTTACTGTGTTCTAAGCATCTCTTCTGAACAAAAGGCCTAAATACAAAAGTCACACTGGGCACCCTTGTCAATAGAACATAAATGCTCTAGAGTTCATGTGTGGTTTCAGAAGACTTTCACTTACTCCTAATAAACAGAGCTCTTCAAAAGTTAAACATTGAAGTGACTCAAAATATTTGTCATGAGGCCAATTTTTAGCTCTTACTCTATATCTTTTCTTCCACTGCAAGACATACAGCTGATAAAATCAGCCACATTTCACATTGCCCAGCACCCTCTTATTACAGGTAGATAGTCCAGCTAACTAAACTGACTTATTAATCCTAATTCCAAGATACTTGTTTCCTGAAATATTTGACACACAGCCTCACTTCCAAAAGCTTTTTAAACAATCTCGCCGCGTATTTAAATAAAGTGCAGTAGTTCCCTTCTGCTGTCATTATACTTCGTAGAAACACAACTCCATAAAATTGGATGCAGTTCAAATGGGTCAACTTCAATTTATGAAAAACAAAAATGGATTAAAAGCTTTCAAATAATTTTAGCATGTAATACAACAAAAAGACAATGATGGGGAAAAGCAGTAATTTTAATTATTTGCTTAATCTGGTTCTTTTTAAAAAAACAAAAACAACCGGAAACAATCTGGAATTCAAACACCTGTGCCCTGCCTCGACATTCTTTTTTTAATTTTGTACCCAAAAGAAACCTACTTTCAAAAGCATATGTTTCTCGCTGGGTGTTAGGTACATTTTGTTTTCATAGTAGTCCACACACAAATTCACAATATCTGCAAGTAGTTCTTCATAGCCAACAATCACCTCCAACTGCTGCTGCAAAGACTGGAGAAAAAAAAAAGAAGGATATTAGTTAACTAGTTACACTGACTGGGAAAAAAGTTACCACCAAACCGGAAGAGCTTTTGCAAAGCTTTAGGTAACTTGCAAGAAGACAATTCAAGCTTACTTGTGTTATCTTGTTGTGGTTGGCAAGGAACATGGAAAGGTTCTGAGATTCTTGAATGGATTGAGGATCTGCCATTTTCCGCAGGAACTGAGCAGCTCTTTAAAAACAGAAGAAAAACTGTATTTCCCTTGGCCAGGACTGTTTGTAAGTAAATCTATCTCCTCAAAAAAAAAGGGTGAAAAGTTCACTAGAAGACAGAGATGGACCTAATTCATCCAAAATAAACTGGTTTGCTATCCTGAATTCCTCACTACACCACTACTTAGGTGGTCCAATAAAAAAGGAAATGAAAAAACAAATTAAAAACCATTGGCTACATCCTTCAACTGGGTGCAGCTGTGGCTCTATAGATCCAAGCCACTCAACAACCCAGGAAAAGTCAGTCTTACAGAAAACAAGCGTTTGGCCCCACACCTCCAAAGAAAAAGAAAGGCAAACCAAGTAAGCTTAAGAGGTCTCCAGGCCCAACAACTACAACAGGTGGAGGCAGAAACTAAATCTCATGTAAGTAGAAACAACACAAGTAAATTTGGCTAGTCATGGACTGAAGAGTTTTTTACATGAAGACTACAGATGCTAGAGCTGGCATAAAGCTGTCTTGCCCTGCTGCTCTGACCACTGTGTTCAACAGAAGACATCTGATATCATCTGGTAGCTCAAGTACAAAATTTGGCCACAGGTATCTCACCGCCTCCCTTCCCTGCTATACCTGCAATCACAGTGATTTTGAACAGCAAAGCTGAAACATCTTAAGAACAAGTATAACAGCTCTCAGCTACAAATGTCAAAAGTGGATGCCAAAAATAGAATAGATCAGAATAGGCATAGCACAAGTGACCAGAAAGCCAGCTTCCTCTCAAACTTAAAAATAGAAGCTTTACTGACAAAGTATATGCATTGCATTTAGCATACACCAAGACAGAAGTATTTGACAGCTTGGCATTAAAGACAGAAAAACCTTTTGCTGCTGGAAGAACAGCACAAAGAAAACAGATGTATCAACTGCCTAACTGCAGTCAAGCCATCCCTAGTTTCAAGGTAGCTTGTCTCACACATGAAGAAACTATTTTTGAAGACAAAGCTGTCAGAAAAAAAGCAACTGCTGCCATCTCGTGGGAGGCCTGAATCCTGCCAGCAAAGGGCTGGGTCCTGCTGCCCCTTGCCACTTACCGCTTGTAGGCTGAGTGGTCGTTCTTCACGCTGCACTTCATATTTTTCAACTCATCCAACACCGCAAACATGTTGATGAATTTGCCCAGTGTGATCAGATAGGCTTCAGACACAAAGTCCTTCCTTCTCTCAGCGTGGCACAAACGCCTCACCTCCCCACAAAACCGTTCAATTGCATTTCTCTAATGGGGGAAGAGATAGGAAAACAGGGAGTAAAAGCCATGACGTTCCCAGGAAAAAAGTTTCATCATGTACCTAGAGCTGGTCCAGTGAAAAGCTCCAGTGAAGCAGAAAAATGTTTAAAGTATGCAAAACTAGCAAGGCATGATTACAGGCTTTTCAGCTCCTCCTCTGTGTATTTGATGTGTGCTGCAAGTGTCATTGATTTTTGCTACCAAGCTTGCCTGACCCAAGAGCCAAGGTTCTTCTTTGCAGATAAAAGTATTAAAAGTACAAATAAAAAATAGGGCAAGGCAAGGAGTAGTGTTTTTTAAAATAAAAGGGGGTCAATTTAGATTAGATATAAAGAAGAAGTTTCTTACAATGAGGATGGTGAGGCACTGAAACAGGTTGCCCAGAAAAACTGTGGATGCCCCCATCCCTGGAAGTGTTCAAGGCCAGGTTAAGCAACCTGATCTAGTAAAAAATACCCCTTTTTCACTGCAAGGGGGGTTGAATTATATGGTTTTCAAGGTCCTTTCCAACTCAAATTATTCTGTGATTCTATGAAGTTTAAAATCCCTCAGAAAAAAGGGATTTCATATTCTTTAGTGAGGAAGTATATATGAATTAAAAGGCAAACTATAGGAATGCTCCCTTCAAACAAACAAACAAAAATCCACAGCACACTGTACATGCCAGCTCTGTTAAGTCATCCTGGCACATGTTTATTTGAGGGCTTATTTCCAAGCACACACCAGGGCCATTTCAGATGGAGATTACAAATACCAAAAAGACAGCAACTTCAAACATAAAAAGGAATCTGTTCTGACTTTAGAGCTCTAATCTGCTTGAATGAAAGGAGATTGAATGAAATGTAACATTTCCTGTTGTCTTCCCCAGCTGGGGGTCTTACTGAGTACAACAATCTTCTCCTTCCTGTGTGCTCCAGGCCTCACAGGCTCTAGTTGCTCCATCTCTGAATAATGCCTGGAAACATCCTCAGCCCATTGAAATAGATGGCAAGCTGCCAGGAGGGAGGAGAAAGCAAGACAGACTGCTATTCTCCAGCTCGGGTGGCTGGCAGGTCACAACAACTGCGTTAGCTTGCCTCAATTATGAATAGCCATAGCAAAGTTGCACCTGCTGCTCTGCTGTCCAGACTTGTGGATCCCTCACTCTCTAGCAAATGGTTTCTGTGCTGAGATGTTTTTACTATACATATGAAACACATTATACTTCTATTTTCTTTCTTCCTGAAGTGACAGATCTCTGTCCCCATGTGCTGCATAGGGACTATACACAATTATATTTGGTTTTTATGTTGAAAGTCTTAATGGAGATTGACTCAAGTTTTTGAGACAGGCATTAAAAATTCTGCCCTTCTGTGAGAGAATATGGCGTGTTTTTTCTAAGATATAATGATTAGGTTCAGTACCTGAGCACAAAATATGAAGTATACAAAGCAGGAATATAAAATTACAAGCCTAGTGACAAATTTTGTTTCCATTCCTTTTACCTGAAAATACATAAAATTCATCAGTTTTGTGACTTCTGGCTCCAGAACTTCCACAGTTTTCTCATAAATTTCTACTCTGTTAGGCTGCTCGTTGCACTTGACCTGTGGATAATTAAAGAGGTTGTTATATTTGGAATTTTCCCCAATAAAGCCTCAGCAACTAAGATCCTGAGCAAATGCAATATCATCCTAAAGAGACAAACTCAAAGACAAAAATTTCCAGGTTTGGTAATCTTATGCTAATCTTCTAAGCTTAACTGCGTGTAAAAAAACCCAAAACAATCTAAGATTTTCCTTCTACCTTACAGCAAGTAATTTAGTTGTCAAACACCTCTGTAGGGTGTGTAGGGTGTAACCTTTCCACATTAAGCCACTTGCTCAAAATCATGCACTAAAATAGGGCCAGAACTGTAAATTAAAACAGATTACCTGACTTCCACTCTAAATAATTAAACCACAGGATAAGCCTTCCTTGCATTTCAGTATAAAAATAATTGCATTACAAATCTGTAAAAAAGGAAGGAGTCAACTCATGGTAGTAATTGTGTTCAGCTTTCTGATACCTCTTAATATTCTTTCCACCCACTCCTGTACAGCCACTCCCAGACACTTGAAGCTGACTTGTGCCCTATTCACAGCAGGGTTGATTTTGTATACAGATCAAGAGTGCACCTCGTAGCTCTGACTTTTAGAAAGTGGCTATCTTGGAGTAGTAGTGTCTAGAAACTTCACGTTTAACCGGAATGTTAATCGTTACATGCTATGCTACCTGTTTTGAATTTAAGAATTAAACTGGGGAGTGGGAAGAGTCTATTCTCTTGACTGAAATGTTGACCTCAAGCAGATCCCACAATCAAAAGTTTTCCTTTTAAAGCACGTTATCCCTACACTGCTCTTGATCTAAAAAGTAAGACTGACACAAACCCCATGAGGTATTGCTATAGATGCCTTATAAAAAAAATAAAAGTCCAACTGGTCCCTAAGTGCTAAAAGACACTGTTCTATGGCATGCCCAGCTTAACAATTCAGGAATCAAAGCAGACTCCACTTTGGATCTCAGTGACAAATCTGTCTGTGTAATTCCACCCTAAAACAAGACAGAAGTTGACACATTGCATGACAGTAGAGTTTTCATCCATTACCTGGGGAATGGCTCTTGAGCAGCTTCTCCATGTGTATAACATGATTGCATATTCCTGGCCTTCTTCTAGCATTTCATTCTGCAGGGAAGACACTCAATGTAATCAGGAATTGTAATACAAAAGGATTATATCCATGTGTCTTCTGTCATTCCAAGCCCTTGTCCAAACGAACCCATTTCTCTTATCAGAATGTATATACACAAACACACATGTATTGCATGCTGAATGATACTCATCAATTATTATCTCCCCAGATTAGACTAGTTTATGTGTTGCTCTTTCTTCCCAAAACTAATGACACTGTGATCCATAAGTATAAATAGAAATGCTGATCTTGGGGTGGTGGAGGGTGATGGGATTTATTCTTCTTTTTAAATTTAGGGACCCCAGGTGGAATGTTCAAGGATGAAAGAGTCAGCACATGCAGAGCAACTTTTTACATGGCAAAGGAGAAGTACAACAATATCCAAATAATCAAAACAGGTAAAGGAGTAACCACATAATTTTAAAAGTAGATTGATGTAAACATATATAATTTTCAGTAGCATGTAACTAGGTGCTTTATCTGCCCATTCCACCATTTGTGAACTGTACTCTATATTATAAGACGTATTATTCCTAATTTTCCAAGAATGCCATGGAAGAAGGGAACAACATTAGTTGCTCAAGAGGAAAGGCAATTAAAAAAATTTTAAGAAGTGCACTTGAAAAAAAAGAAAAGCCACACATTTTTTAATCTTACCTCCTCCTGGAAGTAGGAAGTAGGTAACCTGTTTTCTGTGACCATAATTCTTTTAATGAACTGCAAGAAGACACATTCCTCTCCTTCTGTTCTATGTAATACAGAAGTGTGTATCGGAACACCTACTTACCATGCTAGAATGGACTGTAGCTTGCTCAATGTATCTTGCAATACCAGTGACAAATGCATTTCTGTCTTCAAAATTAGTGTTGAAGTTTGGCTGCAGAGAAAAGGAAAACATGGAATTAAGTCTTCCGTAGCAGCATGTCTCCTATGAAGGAAAACTGAGAACCTGGCATTTTTCAGCCTGGAAAAGAGAAGGCTCTGGAAGACCTTATGGCAACGTCCAGGACCTAAAGGGGTCCTGCAAGAGAGCTGGAGAAGAACTTTGTACAGGGGCATGCAATGACAGGACAAATGGGAATGGATTCAAACTAAGAGTAGGTTTAGATTAGATATTACCAAGAAATTATTGACTGTGAGGGTAGTGAGGCACTGGAACAGGTTGCTCAAAGAAGTTGTGGCTGACTCATCTTTGGAAGTCTTCAAGGCCAGGCCAGACGGGGCTTTGAGCAACCTGCTCTAGTGGAAGGTGCCCCTGCCCATGACAGAGGAGCTGGACTAAATGATCTTTAAAGTCCCTTCCAACCCAAACCATTCTATGGTTCTATTAAAAGAATTTTTATATATATTGCCAATATAAACACAATTCGGTTTTGGGCAAAACGTACTCTTTCTTAACAGCACTGGGAAATGGAAAAACCTTTTCCTATAATGAGAAAATACCTGGTAGAGAAGAGATGATGGTGGGGGCTCAATACATGGTTGCTGATCCGGCAATGGTAATTCCTCCAAGAGATCCACATTGGACAAGGCATCCTCCAGAGTTACTTGAGCAGTCATTTTGCACCTGGTTAGAAAATACATACATAAATGTAGATATGTAGATGTATACACATAGATAAAATTTCATATGTGTTACTATATACATGGTAAACAAATGAGTAACATGAAGAGCAGGCAACTATTTATATTGTGGGAAATGGGAAGTTTCCCTTCAACCAAAACAGAAGGGAAACAGTCAAACAGAAACTCAGTTGATTTTCAAATACAAGTTTAAATAAAACTTTTCAGACTAACATCCCTGTCCTTACTTTTAGGACTCAAGAAATGTTTCTCCTCCCCCACTGCTGGACACCAGAAATACATAAGAAATAGAGGAAATGATGATTCTAAAGCTCAGTTTTGAGCCAATGTACTTTCAAAACCTTATGCACTACAGCTTCTACAACCACATCATCTTCAGGAGACCGGGCTGTCAAAAGGTGCCAGCAGTCTCCAGTGCTTCATGCCCTAGGGCATCCAGTTCTGTTTTGGGTAGCTGATGATAGACCCCTCAGGGCCATGGCAATCTCCATAAACCTTTGACTGCTGCTGCTGCCTGGGGTTCTGAATCAAGAAGAGCAATGGGAACAAATCTGGGCTATCTGTGACCAGTGACCAAGCACTGGAACAGGTTGCCCAGAGAAATTGTAGAGTCTCCTTCACTGGAACTTTTCAAGAACTGTCTGGCTGCAATCCTGTGCCATGTGCTCCAGGATGACTGCTTCAGCAGGGAGGTTGGACCAGGTGAGCCACTGTAGCCCTTTCCAAACCTACCCATTCTGTGATGTTGTGAAAATTTAGGAAGAAAACATGGAGTGGAACAATTCAGTCATCCACTTTTGTATAATGATCTACTCATTCTCCTCCGTGGAGTGAAAAAAAATTTGATTTTTAAGGTAATATCTCTAATCAGGATGTCTCATTTTTTTGCAAGTTATTTTCCCTCATTTACCAGAGAAAAACCATACACCTATGGGTGCAAGGAGCAACTGAGCACTGCCCTCAGCTCTAACCAGGAGGAAAGGAACACTGAGCATCCACATCCCAGAGGAGCAGAACCCTGCTTGGCATGTGACACCCCCATGGAGCTGTTCCATCCCCACCTACAGGGAACGTACAAGCAGATCCCAATGCAGCTTTGACAAAAACTCACTGCAAGACAGCTGGTATGGGCTGGGTGATCCCACCACTTACTGCACTTTTATTGGCCTGGGAGAAACACCTTCTCACTTTCTCTTGCCTAACTATAGATTTCTGGAGAAAGATCCACAGAAACAGCAGCTTTACCTCCAAGGAAGGGCTCAGCTGACAAAAAGAAACAGAACCAAAACCCAAACCCGAGGAGAGAAAGCAACCAGGAGTGATTATCTATCTATCTCCAGAGACCAACCCTGTGTACCAAACCATTGCTGCAAAGCTAATGTACCACATATGGAGAGAGCTTGCCAACAACTTTATAAACAACAACCAACAGAAAGATTCATAGGTCTGTTTCTTCTTGAATGCCCAGTCCAAACCTTGCTCCCAACCTTGAGCATATCAGTTTTTGCTAAAATAAATAAATAAACCAGTGCTTATATTGTGCAATTTGTGATCCTTGCCAAAAAAGGGATGAAGGACTGGACTGACAGGAGTGATGGCTGGCAAACCTGTGCCAGGATGTTTGCCCAACACCTGCCTACACCCAGATCAAGCTCCAACACAAGAACCACAATTATTCTCAAGTTAGAGACCAGCAAAGAACATGGTGTCCTCCCTTCAATAAATCAACACATGCCAAAAAACTTCCATGGCTGGGCAAAAGTTCTGTGAGGTCAGACTGAACAGCTTTTACCCTAGAGAAAATTGAGCTGCCAAGTAGTCAGAACATCTACAGATGAGTCTCTATCTATAGGCACTTTATAGATGAGTCTGAGTATTTATAAATCAAGCTTTACCTATAAAAAAAAACATTAACTGAGAGGCTCCTTCCAACTTCAAACTTTTCTTCCTCTTAGCTTCCATGTCAAAGTAGAAACGCTCAGTGTGCTCTGGGATGTGCCGGGGGTGGGATCAATGGGCCCACAGCCCTCTCCCCCACGAGACAGGCAAATGGCCACAAAGCATTGGCTCCAAGAAAGCACTACAAAAATTGTTCTAAAACCCATAGTGAAGAATGGCCAGCCATTCTACACCAAAACCTACTGCAGCTATCTACGTAAAGGGGAGGTGTCACTGCATGCAAGGTAAGTATCATCACCCTCTCCCCAGTCCACACATCTTCCTTCTCCTCCTAAAACATGGTCCACCAATGACTTGGGCCCCTCCCGCTGAACAGAGCCAGGTATTCACAAAATCCAAGCTCCTGACTTGTACTTCCTCAGCACTAGAAGTGAATATTCTGAAGATGTGGCCCATACGTTCCAATTCTGAAAGCACACCTGCATGCTTTTGGCCTCAATATTTACAGATGCACAGGAGTATTCCTCCAGCATCAGCTATGTTCAGACTATAGGACATTAGACTACCTGTGGATTTGTTTTTAATACTTAGAAAACAATTTAAAAATAGAATCCAAAATCCCAGCTGACTTACACTGCCATCTATTTAACAGCACAGGTCTGCGAAACCCTCACTAACAGGCCAGGGGCACAAGTAAGAAACAAAAGCTTCCTGCTGCCCTCTGGGTTGTGAAAACAAATACGAGAGGGAACATATTTTGAAGTCCTTCAGCATGATTTCCCAAAGATCAGCATTTTTCAAAGCAGGAAAACAAAAGCCATTGGGCACAGAAGTTGTAAATGTCTTCTGGTTCTGAGGTTGCTTGCTGACAGCTCCACTTTGTGATTTTGCCAAAGGTATCCACATGCCTGGTGTTTCGTTGGCCAAGTTCAATGTCCCTGCTCCCCAGCCTTTGCACTCCAGTATCTAGCAAGATAAGAAAGAGGAAGCAGCTCCTTCCTGCCCAGCTTTGACACGTTTGCAAATGTTGCAAGGGCATGATTCACATTTCCCTCCTGCCCCCCCCAGAACCGAGCAGAGGAGTTTTGACAACAGCAACGGCATGGCAACAGCTGGAACTGGCTCAGGGGTTTTCTCCCCTTCTTTATCTTTGTTGATAAACAAGCTCCAAAAGACAATAGCTGTTTCTCATGTACAATGATGAAGGGCTGGCAAAACCAGATTTTTTTTCAGAAAAATTAATTTAAGAAAAGCTAAATTTCCCAAGACACAAACTAGGATAGCTTTGCCTCCTTAATAGTCATGAGTTTTTAACAGATGAAATTACTGGGCAGGACAGCTAATATTTTAGCAGATTCCTTTATTATTCCTTTAGAGAACATAAAAAAACTTCAAAGACCTACTAAAAAAAAAGTTTGCTTATGAGTTTACATAAATGAAAACAGACTAAAATACTGTAGTCATACTCATCATTATACTGATACAAGGACATTTACCCAAACTGAGAATTTTTTTCATACTAAATTCCTACAAAGCTGTATTTTCAGTTCTGTACCCACATGAGACTTCCCAGGAGAGCTTTTCTCAGGCAGAAGACATGTAAGCATTGCTTCTGAAGTAATATTTTTCTTTTTGGTATCTTTGGATTATGACCCATCCTTAAAGCACAGAAGTAAAAATGCATGAACAAGAACATGTTTTCCTGGTTGTACACAACTTAATTGGTGAACATTCAACATTCATGGTCTGACATTCTCCCTTGAGGAGAGAGAATCACATACTGTTTAGCAAGCTGTTTTGCTAAATGTTGGTGTTTGATGAGCACACGGAGCTTTCTAAGCAGGGAAGAGCAATGCCTGTGCCGATTCTCAGTTCCTTTTTCTGGATTTCAAAGCAAGAAAATCCCTGTCTGAAAAGAACTCCAGCCTCACAGTACCAAGTCCCACCATGTCCAAGGGTCAAGAGATATCAGTCCCAGGATTTGGGGTTTTTTTAGTATGTTAGTGAAAGGTCACAGACTAGCTTAAACTAGGATATCCTATTTTTCTTAATTTCTGAAGGAGATGAGCATCACATGGGCCTGACCTGCTCAGAACAGCTTGTGCTGCAGAGAAGTGCACTGAGTTGTCTCTCAACATTTTGTCCATGTGAAAAATCAAGTCAAAAAAAGAAAGCCCCTCTAGCATTGTTTACATTTTAATTTACTTCAGAACCGGATTATTATTGAAAATATTCACAAAGAAAGAGTTGGCAACCTTTTTTAAATATCATAATTCTGCACCACTGCTCTCAGCCCTGCAACTGCATGTAAGCAGTGCCCTGCTAACAACATTGATTTGGTATCTAGAGGAGATGATTGTCAGTCCTAGTAGAGATACCATTTCCACATCTCCATCCTTACAGAATAATGTCTAAGTCTTTGCAGAAGGTCTGTATTCTTAATTCCAAGCATATCAGAAAACAGCCAGCATGCATCTCTCAGCCATGCTCTTTTGGGCTTCCTGAAGCTTCAGATTATTCGTAAGAAAATATGAACAGGAGAACATTATGGGGAAAAATGTTTTGGACAAAAAAAAAAAAAAAAAAAAGGAAAACTGACCAGAAGCAATAATAAGAACTACAGAAAACAAGGACTGAGAAGGCAGATAATAGAGCATTAATTTCAGAATCACTGTGAGAGAAAGGATTGCTGTAACTATTCTGTTCTCAAACTTAGAGGTAAGTAAAAAAAATCCCCCAAATACTAGAGAGTTAAGTAACAAGCTTTTAAGCTTTCTTTCAGTGATAGAGTTAAGCAGGACTCAGCATATTAATAGCTAAAACAGGAAAAAAAATGCTTGATGATACAAGACAGTTCTTAGTTCAGTAGGAGTGCACAGAATCCAACAGATGTAACTTGTAGCTAGCAACCAAGTTATATAAATGTGGGTAAGGCAAATGAACTTAGATAACTGTACCCTTATTGAGATCTTCTTATAAGTGTAGAAATTACCACACAGTTCCTCTTTAGCCTATAGCCAAGACTTCCTAGAAATGTCCTCTAATGGTCTTATGAAATTGTCCAGCTGAGTTTCAAAAAGACATTGATTCCCGACATAGAAGTTCTACCTCAAATAACTTGGTTTGATGATATCTACTTACTAGTGAAAAATAAAGCCCTTCACCACAAAAGTTATCAGATGTAATGTTATGGCTGTGTTAGACAAGGTAGGGAGATGATGAGGTTGGTATCATGTTACCTCAAAACATTTCAAAAAACCCAAAAGGTATATTGAGTGTCTTGAAAATACATAGGAAAAGAATGGAAATTCTTGGAGAATAGAAGTACATATGCCATTTAAATTACTTGCAAACTGTCATTATCGCCTGTACTAAGATTGTCAAGTGAACATTCCCACAGAAAACTGATAAACAGTATGATTCAGTCCTTTAGCTATAAAAATAAAGGTAGAAAATATCAAGCTGCAGTGAAAGCCAGCTTCAGAAGATTTAGACACAGCAAGCAGAGGCATTTACTTTATGACAATTCTTGCTTTACTTTATGGAAGTTGAAGTAACAATGTTAAACTTCCCTGACATAAACAAAAATAATTAAAATCTAAATCCCACAGCTGACAGGCACTTTTTTCCTTTGCATCACTCACTCAAAGATTTGACACCCTGAGGACATCTAAGCACCCTCACTTCGAAATCTCTAAGGATTTATCCTCACACAGCAGCCTTCCCCCTTGAAGCACAGTGGATTGCAGCAGGTAACAATCTGGAAATGGATTTCCAGGTGTTTTTTGCTGTCAGCTCCTTACAGTCCAGGTATATTGCTGCATATTAGAAAGCTCAGACAGTGACCACAACTGTGTCTATTGCAATTCTTGCTTTACTTTATCGAAGTTGGAGTTACAACATTAAACTTCCCTGAAATAAACAAAAATAATTAACATCTAAATCCCACAGCTGACAGGCACTTTTTTCTGCAGTGACAGCAGAGCAAACCTCTCCTGAAGTCCTGTACTCTTTGGAGCAGCCCAACTACTGCTACTGTCTCTTGACAGACCCTCTTCATCCTTGCCCCAAAAGACACATCCACCCCAGGACCTCTGACAGCACCTGGCCAGGCACGTGGGAAGAGCTAAGCATGCAAAGATTTGAGTCACTGCTGAATCTCAGGGTGAGAAGAGTCAGAGGAATATCAGCATTGATCTTATCTCACCATCACCATGGTATCTCGATACCATGCTATACATTATACCAGTATCTTAAATACNGCTGTGCAATCCATTAATTGAAATATGTATCCACATGAGTGGTTTGCCTTAAAATAAATTATTATATATTAATATAAATGTTAATAAATAATTTTAAATGCCTTTTGCATAAATAAATCAAAGCTTACCCTACTTAAAAAGACAGAATTCTGTGACAAAAATCAGGAAAATTTTACATACTGCAGCTAAAGAGGGAGAAGAGAAGCATATNAAAAAAAAAAAAATTGTTTATCTTTTAACTTTATTTAATCAAAAGCTCACAGAAAACTGAGTTTAAATGTAGCATGCACTGATTCAAAATGCAGATAGTTACACTTCGAACAGCCTGAAACAGTCCAGGAAAAACACATCCTATAGTCATCGAACTGCAGGGTAAGTTCCCAGTCCCAGAGAGGAGAGTCTGGGGCCCCTGGTCACAAAGGGTTGGATCAGCAGTTCTGAGCTGCAGCTGGTGGCCCGGGGCCTCACACCATGCTCTGAGCTGGGATCAGCAAAGCCTGACCCACTCAAGCACAGTTTCTCTCTCTTTCCCCATGGCAGAAGTTACCACAGAACATTCAGAGGCCTGTGAGTGGGACGAGCAGATGTGCTCAGCACACCCCACCTCCAGCTGCACCCAGCACAGTGCAAGCCCTGGACACCAGCATATGTCCAACAGCAATAAAGCGCATGCAAATGTTATCTCAAGAATGCAGCCCAAGGAAGTAGAGGTGTTTCGGGACATCAAGGGAATTGGTTTTGGTTACAGCATTCTCTACGTAACCCAAAAATCTCCCCAAGACTGGAATTTAAAGTGGCAAAAAAAATATTTCATATTAAAAATATGGAGAGGCATCATGCCAAAGAGTGAGTTAATTAAGGTGGAGTTTCAATGACAAAAAATTGCTGGACTGCAAAAATTTTTGAATATTTTCTGACTTTGCAGATGAAAATAGTGTTTCATTTGACTGAAAAATGATGTTGGGAGGGGATGCCCCATGCCTTTTTGCAGTCCACTGGACACATTTGTTTTTAAATAGATGCATTTGATCTCCAAGTGCTTGTACATGTTCCCAGGCTCAAAATAAGACAAAGAGGAAGTATGTCTACACTTTAAACAGCAACTTCCTTTGACATGGTGTCTCTTCTTTCCCAAGTCTGCAAAAGCAGAATCTCTGAATCTTAAATTAAAATACAGTATCATGNATTCCACAGTCCACACACTGAAGGAAAGAAAGTATATTTAAAAAGATGATTGACTGGCCTGCTGAACTGGGGTTTTCAGGACCAACCACAGTAAACTCCATGGCAACTAATGACAACATTCCCACAAGAATAGAACTGGTCAGCACAGCAGCAGAAGTTAAGTTTTATCCCTATAGCAACACAACATTTTCAGGTTTCTTCTGTCCCATTGTGTCATTTTTCTATGCTACTGTATTGCAAAAAATCAATTAAATAATTTTTCTATTATGAAAATTTTATTCAATTTTCTGTGTAATGTTCCTGCTCAATTTAAACCATGAGATTCCAATAACAAAGGGCCCTTGTAATGGAAAGAGAACAAAAGGAACAGATTTTCTCTTCCAATTACAAAAATATTAATTTTTATTTCAAACCTCCAAGATCTCTCTCAAAAACACCCTTTTAGTTCTATTTTAATTAAATTTCAAACACCTCAGCCATTCAACTGCTTACCTATAAATTCAGATTGAGAAGAAAACATTTTAACACCCTGATAGCTAAAGCACTTCAGAGAACAGCAACACGACGGATTTTCTCTGTTAGAATGTTCTTTTTCTGTGCTCTGGACAGGACAATCTGCCTTTTTGCCATGCAGATCAGCCTAAGATGTTCCTTTTGGGACTGGAGCTCCTTTCCGTTCCTAAGCAACAGATTTGCATAAGCTGAAGGAGCAAAGAAAAATGCTTTTCACATCATTTACTGGCCTGCCTGATTAAAGTAAAAGACAGAAGAAAGCAAACAGCAGCTGACAATCCTTTGTGCAACAGATTTGACATACTGTTAAGCTTTCAAAAATACATCCTCAAATGGAATTTTAAAAAAGGCTTAATATGTGAAAAAGAGAAAAAAATTCCAGCACTGTATTATCCCATCCAAACATCACAGCAGGTCCCAGAAGAATGGCTATACAATAGAAACGATTAATTTAATATTAGACTCCTACAGGGTGATGTGGCTCACAATAACTGCAGGCTTCCAAAAGCAGGCACAGACTGGGGGAAGAACATGAGGCTAATAGCATGGGAGGAAATTTTTTTTCCTTTAATTTTTTTTTTTAAGAAAATCTCAGCTTCCTAAATTAAAAGCTCTTTGTGTTCAGTCACATGTGAATTTTTCATGTAATCCACGCTGCTACCTGTCGAGCTTTGTCCCCCTGTCCAGCTTCTGTCCCCTGCAGGAAATATCCCAGCAAGCAATCCCCACCCCTTCCATCTCTTTACACAAGCAATGCCTGTGCTATGACTGTGCAAGCAAGGTTCAAGTGCTCAGTGATGCACCAGTCTTATCACCTGGAAAACTGAATTCTGGGCAGTATCAGTAAGCAACAGCAGCACCATTAATGCAACATAAAGGCCACAATTCAGTGAGTCAGTACTGTTCCTCCCACAGGATAATCAAGGTCAGAAGGACAGCATTGTTAAGGATGCTGCCATAGAGCTGAAATGGCTTGCTGACACACTGACCACCAGAACTCAGAGAACAATTAGTTATGCTTGTCAAGTAACTTCCCTTTCAATATCCTGGATGAATTCAAGCACTTTCCAATAAAAGGAAGGTCTGGACTCTACTACCATCACAGCAAATTAGGAATGGGGGAGTCTTGGGCTCTTTGGATGAAGCCTAGATGAAGAATGGTGAGTGATGGTAGTCCAGAATTGACCTTCCTGAAGCCTGCAACCACGTGTATGTCTACTAACCACTCCTTTTTACAGCATCAGTAAGAAAACTCTCCCACAACTAGAGAACACCGTGCAACCTCAGCACTCTTGTACCACAGCACCTGGCTGAAGTCACTATATTTTTGCTAGCAAGGCACCACAAGAGTGAATTTATCTTTTCCTGCCGTGTTAGCAGCCAGCAGGAGCACATGGACGAGCACGTACTAATTCTACAGCAGCAGCATCTGCAGTGGATGATGATGATGCAGCAAGTAACAACCAGGTATTTCGAAGGGCAGCCTGGCCAGTACCATGCATCTGCAGCATCACTCCACATCTTGAAGCATTAGAAGAGAGATGATGTTTTAACAACTTCCTGATGTTAAAATATAGGGTGAAATGCTATCCCCCTGTAGGAAGCTCGAGTGGAGGATGCACACACTTCAAAAATGAAAAATTAATTTGTTCATTCCATTTATTTTATTTGAGAATCCATTGTGATGGCATGGGAGAAGCCTAAGCCTCTAAAATTTCCTCCAAAAGTATCCCACTTAGATGAACAAGGAGGGAGGGCCTGTCTCTGAAGTTCGTCCTGCAGCATGCAACCCTCCTCTGCAATGGCACTTGTGCTACAAGAATACACACAGGTGTTTTGTTTGGTTTGCTTTATCTGTGAACCTAAGTCTGAAGCCCAAGAAATGTCACAAATGTAAAATTAAAAAATATGCTGTTGATGGGGCTAGATGGCTGAGATGGTTTGTGCTGATTTACTAATTAATTCTCACAAAACTGAGTTAGTTCTGAGTGAACTAACTAATGTACAGAACTAACCTCCTTCTGCAATATTTGACCTCTCTTCAGGTTGCAATGAAGCTAGAGATTTAAGCATTGTTTCATTCTAGGTTAAGTGTGCTGAGATCTGTCTTGCTACACTTACTTGCCTTACCCTATTAATCTTCTCTGGTATTACACCTTTGAATTGCACCATTTCACCTTCCTGACCAACTCCCTCCCCCCCTCTTTTTTGCATTCTTTTCCTCTCACCCAGTTCACTCCTCCACACCCCTTTTTAATCTTCTCAGTTTGCTGCCATTTTTGTATCTGCTGATGGTGCTCTCTCCTGCAGCTGTTCTCAACAAGCATTTCTTCTGTACTTGTTCCTGATCCTGCTGCTGCACGGGTGTAGGAAGCAATGCTGCACAGCAGTGCTTTGGACCAGACTGAAGTTTAGCACTGAAGCACAGCACTTACAGCATGTGAAAACTACAGCTACAGTTGTGAAAAGCTCTCTCACTTCTTAGCAAAGATAACACTCCCACTGTGAACATTCTGCAAAGAATGAGAAAGGGAGCAGCAAAAGCAATAACCACCCCAGAAAGGAGAAAGGAAATCAAGTTCACATGGAATTAGCCTGGCATGGCTCAGGATGAAGTCTTCCATCACAGACTGCTCACACCTGCTCAGCATGGGTTTCCTTGGCTGCCTTTTGTGTCTGGTGTAAAGAGAGTTCTGGTACTTTAATCAAAAAGGGCACACCTGTGTACGTGGGCTGAAAGGAGCTGGAGACAGGGGAACTGAGCACCCCAGTGGATGGAGGACTGTCATGTCACAGGTAAAAGAGATGAGCCTCAAAGGAGGAGAGAAAGACAAGAGTCTGGGGTCTTCAGGTTTCCATCTAAGCAACAACACAACCCCTCAGCCTTAGACAAACTGTTTATTTGGACTCATAAATAAATGAGTGCAAATAAAGGTCCCTTTGGTTGAAAGGGACCTTAAAGACCATACAGTTCATCCCCTCTGCCATTGGCAGGAACACCTTCCATGAGACCAGGTCGCTCAAAGCCCCATCCAACCTGGCCTTGAACACTTCCAGGGACAGGGCACCCACAGCCTCTCTGGGCAACCTGTTCCAGTGCCTCACCATCCCCACAGTGAGGAATTTCTTCCATATCTTTTAGCTAAATTTCATCTCTTTCAGTTTCAGCCCATTACTCTTTGTCCTATCACTACAGTTCCTGATAAAGCATGTGAGTTCTGTACTTTCATTTCACAAGAATGGAGAGAAATAAAGAAAAACAACATTGTTTTCTCAGGGGAGGGGAGGACAGCACTCTTTTCCTTAGCCCAGTTACACAGATGGTTGCTCCAGGGTCAGTCTTACAGTTTCTCAGGGGAGTCTGCTTGGCAACACCCCTGCCTGTGGGAAGGACACTCACCACACCACTGCTGGGGGCAGCTGTCCAGCCAGGGGCAGCCCCCAGGTCTCCCTTCCACAGTGCCTCTGCATTTTGCATCCAGCTCCATCTTACAGCATGTGTCCCCCAATGACACAACAGGCATTCATTATATCTAGTGGGTTTTTTCAATGCAAGCCTGCAGCTGAAGCTCTGGCTTCAGTGTTGCCTTATTTTGAGTTTAAAAATTGAACAAAGGCTTCAATAAAAATGACTCTGAAAGAGAGGCTGTCTGCTGTCATTGCCACTCCTTCTCTATACCTGTAGGTACTTGGTAAGTCAACAATACAACACTTTCCACTTTCAGTTAAAAAAAATTACACAGCTTCATATGAAAAGTAAGTTGGAAGATATTTTCAGCAAATTTGTACAGTCCATGCTTAAAAGTAGCTTTTTATTCATTATCTAAATCAGTACAATAATAATGCACAATTTTGCAAAATTACGGTATTTAATAAGAAAACAAAAAATAAACCAAACCAATAGGCTTCAGAAGCCGTTAAAAAATTCTACCATTATGTGTATTTCTGTGAGGAGAGACTGAATCAGACAAGAAATAAATAATGGTTTAATAGTTCTCTTAAAAAAACTAAAGAAATACAGGACAAAGTAGAAGAGAAAACAAAAAAAAAAATTTTTGTTTCTTAAGCTGTCTTTTTCCTCAGAAAGAGCTCATCATCTGTAGTATTTTATACAAGAAAATATACAGTTTCAGTGAAAATTCATCCAAAGCATTACTTCAGATATCATCTGACAAGCATTCACATCGATCTTGAGCCATGTGTCATGACAGTTTGCCTGAACTTCAAACTCAGAATCTATAATTCAGTGTACTCTCATTATTGATTTTATATCACTGAAACCACTTAAAATAATTAGAGTAATACTGAAAGAAGGCTATAAATAGCTTCAGGTCAACAGCATTTTTATTTCCTGCCAACAAAGTGTCCATGTCCCTATCAGAATTAAAGTGTTTTAAAGTGAAATACAGCACTTATATATTTTTATCTAAACCCTGAAAACAAACATCTTGTATAGGTGTAGTGTATAAAGCAGCATCTCCAAAAGCACCTTGTGTCATTTGCACAGCTGGAATCACTACTTAGCATGCCAACTCTGGAGACTCATGTCCTAACACAAAACCACAGTATTGATTTTTAAATCTATTTGTTTCTAAAACCAAAAGCAACATTTTTTTTTTTTTACTTTAGAATAAAGTAATTCATAATAACATTACTGAGATTCAACCCTGCTAATCATTTGCAGAGAGTGTCATCTAGTAAGCATAAGTCTATACACTGCCTGAATTCTTAAGATGCCTTTCAGTGGAGGGAGAGGAGGGGTAATGGCATTTTTTTCCACCAAATGAGTAATTATTGGCTTTAAAACATTTGTTTGTCACTCTGTTACCTCCTGACTAACACTGCCAGAAAAGAGACCTGCAAAAACCAGCCATGTGAAAGGCTTGCTGAAAGACAGACTGTTAAACTGAGAAAATCTCACAGTATATGGCTCAAGCAAAGAGAAATTATACAAGTTCACCCCACAAATAACCATTTTGTAAGCTGGGAGCACTCACAAACCAGAAAAAGGAGAGCACCACAGCCTGCTGCCCTGGCATTTACCTCTGATGTAAGCAAGAAGAGAAGTGCCAATTCCATATGTGTTACCTGACTACTTGAATAAGAAAAGCTTTAGTAAAGTTAACAAGTAGAACATCCAGTCTTGTGGAGGACACTCGCTTTAAGCTCTGCCTAGGCCAGAGCACCTGTCCTGGCAACACACACACACAGAACCACAGAACAACCACCCAGTTAAAGAACTACCATGTTCACTTTTACTTCTCTGTAGTCATTGAGAAGAGTATAGCAGGGACCTCACAGCTTGACTAAGAGGGCTGCAAATCTACAGCAGACCACAACTGGCTAAGTTCCACATGGCAGGTGCCTAGCAGGCAGCTAATTTAGCAATGAAGGGATTTCTACCCTGAGAGTCCTCCCTGAGCTCACCATCAGACTGATGCCCAGCTGGGGTCCCTTCCAGCAGGAGCAGAGGTCTGGCAGAATGCAACAGCTACAGAAAATGTGGGGAAGGGATAGAGCAGCAGGATACAAGTGCTGCTCCTCAGGAGCAGGGACCACCACCATCTCCCAGCTGGGAAGACTTGGAGAGAGGGACTCCCTCTCCAACACCTGAGCCAGATCTGTGCTCAACTCGGATGCCCACAGCCTTAAATCACCTCTCCCACAATGGTCTTTCTGCAGAAAGGCTACACAGCTATAAATGCACTCGATATCTGCTGATGCTCAGCCTGAGGGAAAGGGGGTTTCTTCTGAGATGGCAAATGACTGATGATTATTTGTGCCATACCAACCTTTACCACAACTCTACTTTTTACAGTTTAAGTCCAAGATAGCCACTTTTCCCTCAAAACATTGAAGTGTGTGAATAGAGGATTTTCTGCAGAAACATTTGTGAGTGCACATATATTTACAGACATAATAGAGGCAGACAGTAAACAGAACATACTAATGCAGAGAAAAATCTTTCGAGTCTTATGAAGAAAACAAGCTTCAGGATTTTTGCCAGTGTGTTTACGAGAGACAAGGAGCTACCCAAAATATCTTATAACATTTTTGGTGCCAAGAGATAGAAAGATTGACTGTTGTTTTGCAACCTCTGTCTTCTTGTAGCAAGTCTCATCAATGCATCATACACTATTTTTACCACCAGAAAGGCAGTGATGTGGATTAATGGAATTACGTTTTAACAAAGCAAATCAATATGCACTCTGTTATCAGTATTACACAGCAAAGTGTGCCCCCAAGCCCTACTAATGTCAGCTTCTAAGGGCAGATATGCAGTAAAGAAGAATCCTGAACTGACATATGTAGCTTAAAATATAAAGCACCATTACCAAGCCCTTTGTGAGTTTTCGTCGGTATACAGTCATATTTCACAGTGTTGAAATGTCCTTCTTTCATTTTACTGTCTCAGTTATGCATAAAAACCTGGGGGGTTTTTATTTGTTGGTAGGATAGGTGGCTTTTATTTGTTGTATATACAAATAACAATGTAGCAAGATGACCTTCAAGAGTAAAGTCTGCCAGAGTCCACTTGTAACAAGGTATATTTTCTACAGATCAAAAATTTACAAAGCTGGCTACATTTACTCCTCTCTTTGCCTTCTCCCTGAGAACATGTTCTCAAGGAAGCTCGGGACCGTTCAAATGAATCACAATCCCAGTGCATGGATGGATCCACCTCGAACCACTTCACTGGCCACTCACGCCTGGGTTGTGCCAAGCTCCTGCAGCATCCCTAGGTAAACAAGCACTTACCTTGGTTCAAGCATAATTGCTTATTAAGTTGGGGCTTGCCATAGTAGCTGCAGTTATTTTAAAACGTATAAACAGTGGAAATTCAGAAGCTCACACAGTCACTGTTTCAAGCAGTGAAGTCAATTGCATGGCTGACTTCCGACTCAGCAGGGTAAAACTTGCTGCCCAGCATTCAGCTTTACTTTACTTGTTGGTACAGCAAAGGAACCACTTGAAGAACTTGCCCAGAGAACACAGGGCAAAAACTGTAAAATGAAACCCACTTGAAATGCACATAAATAGGCATGGAAATTACATTAAAATTAATTTTCTCTTGTATAGCATTGCAAGCAGTTCTAGCAGCTTTCAGGCCAGAGGATGAATACAACTGTTCCCACAAAAAACAAGCTTTGTGGGGATTTTTTGTTCCATCTTTTTGTTCTGACCTTGCAGCTCAATTCCAACCACTCTGAATTTTCCACCTCAACCTCACTATCTTGGAAATCTTCGAGAAACAAACTTTAAAATAAAAATCAGATGATTCTGACATTAGAGTTATGGCAAGATTTTAAAACCTACCCTCAGGAACAAGCCACCTTCCAAGACAATTCTCTCCCAGAATGAATAAACAAAGCACTAACCAAAACTTAAGGAGTATATCAGACAAACATCTAACATGGAACGCATAGCTAGGACAGATTTCTGGTAATTACTTAATTATGCTACAAAGTCAGCATACTGGACCAAAAGAATCTGTTGATTTAAGCCCAGAGAACAATTTCCATCTAAGGCAACCTGAAGAAACAAGAATTTTGTTAATGAATACTTTGAATATTACAGGCACATCACTAAAGCACTATGAGCTTTTTTATAAATCATATATTCAGAAGTTAAAAACTGAAAAGTCTGAATTGTTTATGAAGCATTCTCTTTCTTATAACATACATTTAAAAAAAAAATTTAAACAACTTAGACAATTTGGCTCCATTTAAGTTTGAATGCTGTGATATCTATTATGGGATAAATTTTTAATTAGCAGAGCTGAGCATACCACTCCATTCAAACACCATTCCACTCTCTGCATCAGGACCCTCAAAAGAAGCTGACAAACCCAATACCTGTAAACAAAACAAAGTCTTTCAAGCAGGGATCTTGGGGGGTGGGAGTATTTGAGTGTTTTCCTAAGACTCAGAGAGGTTTATTCTCAGAGTACATAAATAAGCTGTGACAACCTGAAAACCAAAGAACATTAGAGATATTCCATGAAGTACACAGTCCCTATTAAAAAAAAAAAAAAATCTAAGCTGCTACAAAGAAAGACTGATGCACACTTTTTGGAGGGCAAGCCAAGCAAGCTTTGATGATACTGGGCTTAAGCCCTCCCAATGCTGTACAGACTTCTTCCAAATTCCTCCTCCTCCCTGCTGGCAGCTACAGAGACAACTGGCTGCCTACACCAGCCAGACTTCACAGACCAGTTGCCTGGGAAAGCTTAAAGAGTCTTTTACACTAGAACAGGAGAAACTTCGTGTATTAAAAAGTTAAAAAAAAAAAGTTTTTTAGAGGTAGAAGTGAAGACTTCTTGACTTAAATGAAGTCAAGAATCAGAACGTAAGTAAGGAGCAGCAATGCTTTTTCTATCACATAGCTCAGACATTCTCTGAGCATAAAACAGTTTAAGTGCAATTAATAAAAACATAATTCAGAGATTGCCAAATTGCACTACAGTATTAGAAATTCAATTTTGAAGAAAACACTACCACACAACACTGCATATGTACATGTTCAGTAAGCTTATTATAATAAAGTTATGCCAAATAAGTAACTGGAATGCAATAAGGACTGAAGTCCTCATTAGCCTAAGCTTTCCATTTCCCACAGTTTACAGAAAAGCCTGGTATGACCTTCTAATTAAGAAGAAATTCCTCCAGCTAGCTTTCCTCCTCCTCCAATACACGCTCTCCAGCCAGCACTTCAGGCAGACTGGCTACATCCCACAAAGACAACTTCCTCCCAACAGCCTTCCTGGCACAAACAACCATTTACATGTCTAAATGCTACTTCAAGCTGCCATCAAACAGCACAGGAATAAAACTCAAGGCAATGAGAGCCTACTGAAAGGCAAAAAATTAGCAGAGATGTTGATGAACTACAGGAATACTCAGAAAGATGAAGTGCATGTCTGTCTTCACCTTTGCTCATTAGAGAGGAGGGATGGGGGGGCAGACCATCCATCTGGGGATTTACAAGCTTATAGTGCTGCTGTCATTACAGCATAGTTATTTTTGCTGGATAATTCTCAAGTTCCTCATGAGGAAGTTATTCCACGTCCTTAGACAGACACGACAGATCACCTCCTTCCTCTGAAGGGGGAGACGAACCTGCATAGAGCTTTTTACTTTTATTTTTTCCCCATCTAGCCCACTCCAAGACAGCCTAGGAGGCAGAACTCTGACCACTCGAGTACTGCAGACACACGGGCCACGCACGAGAGAGAACAAGCTAAATCTTACCCCTAGAAAAAAAAACCAAGAATGGTTTTTAGGTAACCACCGCTGAGGGACCCAAGCCGCCTGAGGCCGCCTGCCCGAGGCTCCGCACGGCCCTTCCCGCCGCGCCCCGGGCACCGCCCGAGGAGCGGGACCCCCGCGGCACCGCGGGCACCTCCCAGCTCCGGGGAGCACCAGATACCGAGGTGGGGATGAACCAACCCCAAATAAGAGTACGGGGCTCAC